>PVHP010038982.1:0-16611 GCA_004024765.1 Zapus hudsonius | reverse complement strand
AAAAAAAAAGAAGAAGCCGGGCATGGTGGCTCACGCCTTTAATCCCAGCACTCGGGAGGCAGAGGTAGGAGGGTCACCATGAGTTCAAGGCCATCCTGAGACTACAGAGTGAATTCCAGGTCAGCCTGGGCCAGAGTGAGACCCTACCTCAAAATAAATAAATAAATAAATAAATAAATAAATAAATAAATAAATAAATAAATGCCATTGATTGCCTCCGCCAGGCTTTGGCTCCTCCATTGCACAAGTGATCCATTCCTGGTTCGCTGTACTCTTCCAGTAGGAAGTGTGGTCAGCTTACTTATGGCAACAGGCTGTGTTCCATGCCAGTGGTCTGTTTGCTCCAGCTGTCGTTAACCAGTTTCCCTTGGCAGCTTATGCAGTGCCTTCTGTATCTCTCTGCTTGAAAATGAATATTTAGTCATTTATTTATTTAAATATTTTATTCATTTTCAAGCAGAGAGAGAGAGAGAGAGAGAGAGAGAGAGAGAGAGAGAGAGAGAAAATGAGAGAGAACCAGGGCTATCACCTTTTGGGTCTGGCTTATGTGGGTACTGGGAAATTGAACCGGGGGCTTTAGGCACTGGAGGCAAGTGCCTTAACTGCTGAGCCATCTCACCAGCACCTAAACCTTTCATTTTTTAAAAATATTTTTATTTATTTATAGGCACAGAGAGAGAGGATGGGTATGCCAGGGCCACTGGCCACTATAAAAAACCTCCAGATGCATGTGCTCCTTTTGTGCATTTGGCCTTATATGAGTACTGGGGAATCAAACTCAGGTCACTAGGTTTTACAGGCAAGCACCTTAACTGCTGAACCATCTCTCCAGCCCAACTTTTCATTTTTATAAATTGAAATGATATATTCTAAAATAATGATAGAGGTTGGAGGTGTAGCTCAGTGGTAGAACACATGGCTAGCATGTGCATAACCTGGATTCAATCCTTTACAGTATTGTTTAGCCTACTGACTTTTAAAAAAAAAATTCATTTTATTTATTTGTAAGCACAGAGAACAAGAAGAGAGACAAGAAAAACAGAGAATGGGCACACCAGTGCCTCCAGCCACTGCAAACAGTCTTCACATGCATGCACCACTTTGTGCATCTCGATTTATGTGGTTACTGGGGAATCCAACTCAGCTCCTTAGGCTCTGGAGGCAAGCACTTTAACCACTGAGCCATCTCTCCAGCCCCTCATTGTTGTTTCTGAGGCAGGCTCTCACTCTTGCCCAGGCTGATCTTGAACTCACAATGATTCCCCCTACTTCATGTCCCCAGTGCTTGGATTTTAGTGTGAGCCACATCGCCCAGCTATTGACTTTTTTTTTCCTCTTAATTTTATTTATTTATTTGCAAACAGAGAAAGACAGACAAACAAAGAGAGAATGGGTGTGCCAGGGCCTCTAGCCACTGCAAAGAACTCCAGATGCATGCACCACTTTGACCATCTGGTTTTACGTGGATACTGGGGAATTGATCTCAGGTCATTAGGGTTTTTTTTTTTTTTTAACTTTTTATTGATAGCTTCCATAATTATGATTCCCTTTCCACCCTCCCCCATATCTCTTCTCCCTCTCAATTAGTCTCTGTTTTGTTTCGCTGTCATCATCTTTTCTTCCCATTTTGTGTAGGTATTATCAGGCATTACGAAGTCATGAATATCAAGGCCATTTTGTGACTGGAAGTTTGCATTGTAAGCAGTCCTACCCTTCCTTTGGCTCTTAAAATCTTTCCACCACCTCTTCCACAATAGACCCTGAGCCTTGGGAAGTATGATAGAGATGTTCCAGTGCAGAACACTCCACTGTCATTTTTTTCTCAGCACTAGTGTCTTTTGTGTTGTCCCTGTGGTCACCACCATCTGAAAAAGAGAAGCTTCTCTAGCCAAAAGTGAGAGTAGCATTATTATATGGGTGTGCTCATTTAAAAAATACTTTATTTATTTATGAGAGAGAGAGAGAAAGAGAAAGGGCATGCCAGGGCCTCCAGCCACTGCAAATGAACGCCATATACATGCACTACCTTGTGTATCTGGCTTTACATGGGCACTGGGGAATCAAACCTCGGGTCCTCTTGACTTGCAGACAAGTGCCTTAACTGCTAAGCCATCTCTCTAGCCTCACCCCTTTTAAAAAAATGTTTTATCATTTTATTTTAAAAAGTGCTTATAAGTCAGTTTAGTGGGCATAATATATGTGTTTTGCCAGACAACAGCAGGTGGTACTCCCCTAGGGCTCATGTTAAGTCATTAGGTTTTTCAGGCAAGTGCCTCTACCACTTAGCCATCTCCCCAGGCCCTGACTTCTTTGTATAAGAAGTAGGTTTGTAGCTAGGTGTGGTGGCAGAGATAGGAGTATCACCATGTCACCATGAGTTCGAGGCCACCCTGAGACTACATAGTGAATTCCAGGTCAGCCTGGGCTATAGTGAGACCCTACCTCGAAAAACAAAAAAAAAAAAAAGAAAGTTTGTGATCTATTCTATTTTTCTTTCTCTTCTGGTTTTCTTTATTGATTGTATTCTCTTATTTTTTTCTTTTTTCTGACAAAGTATGTATTGAAAACCAATAAGAATGGTTGAATTGGGCTGGAGAGATGGCTCAGCGGTTAAGGCACTTGCCTCCAGTGCCTAAGGCCCCGGGTTCAATTCCCCAGGTCCCACATAAGCCTGACCCACAAGGTGGTGGCCCTGGTTGCGCTCTCTCTCTCTCTCTCTCTCTCTCTCTCTCGCTCGCTCGCTCTCTCGCTCTCTCTCTCTGCTTGAAAATGAATAAATAAAATAAAAAAAAAATAAATAAATAAAAAGAATGGTTGAATAGAACTTCCATGCCATGTAATAGGACTTAAGTGGCCATGTGAGAGTCTGTCCTTCTTTGCCTTCTGTTGTTGAGACAGTAACCTTGAGACAGCAGGAGTTGAGCTACCATGAAACATTTTGTCAATAATTAGTCCTTATTTATCAACATGCTACCTAATTAGTATGTGTTCTTATTTTTCCTTAGCATTCAAAGGACCCAAGTCATTGATGATGAGTCAGATTACTTTGCTAGTGATTCTAACCAGTGGCTATCCAAACTTGAGCGGGAAACCCTGCAGAAACGAGAGGAAGAATTGAGAGAATTTAGACATGCCTCTCGACTTTCTAAGAAGGTCACCATTGACTTTGCAGGCCGGAAGGTCCTGGAAGAAGAAAATCCACTAGCAGAGTATCACAGCAGGTACGTGATTAGCCCAGAAAGGGTCTGACAAAAGAGTGGGATGATTGCAAAGAGTTTCTCCCTCTAATGGATCTGCATTTTATTGATTTAAAAAATAATGATGGAGGCTAGGTGTGGTGGTACCCGCCTTTAATCCTAGCACTTGGAAGGCAGAGATAGGAAGATCACTGTGAGTTCAAGGCCAGCCTGGAACTACAGAGTGAGTTCCAGGTAAGCCTATGCTGGAGCAAGACCCTACCTCCAACCCTCCTCACCCCCCAAAAAAAAAAGTTGAACAAAAATATATTTGGCTGGGATGGCTGGAGAGAATGCTCAGTGGTTAAGGTCTTTTCCTCAAAGCCTAACAACCCACAAGTACACAGTGCCCATGTTAAAAAAAGATGCACAGAGCTAGGCGTGGTGGCGCACACCTTTAATGCCAGCACTCGGGAGGCAGAGGTAGGAGGATCGCCGTGAGTTTGAGGCCACCCTGAGACTACATAGTGAATTCCAGGTCAGCCTGGACTAGAGCGAGACCCTACCTCGAAAAACCAAAAAAAAAAAAAAAAACAAAAACCAAACCAGATGCACAGTGGTACATGCATTTGGAGTTCATTTGCAGTGGCTAGAGGCCCTGGCTTGTCCATTCTCATTTTTCTCTGTCTCTTTTTCTCTGTCTCTTTCTCTCTTTGCAAATTAATTAATTAACTAAAAAATAATTGTAGACTGAAATGTTGACCCTATCACGGAAAATTATCTAGAATTCAATATAGGTAATTGTTTGTTAAGTATAATATGGAAATAATTGCAGCTCTTTGCCCTACAAGTTATGCTATTAATGGAATTAACAAGCAGACCAACTTAGGCTAAATCAGGCCCTGTCTCAAAAGAAAAAAAATTCCTGTTTTTAGTATTTATTTATTTACTTATTAATATTTTATTTATTTATTTTAGAGAGAGTGAGAAAGAGGCAGACAAAGAGAAAGAGAATGGACATACCAGGGCCTCCAGACACTGCAAGTGAACTCCAGATGCATGTACCACCTTGTGCATCTGGCTCTATGTGGGAACTGGGGAGTTGAACTCTGGTCCTTTTGCTTTGCAGGCAAGCGCCTTAACTGCTAAGCCATCTCTCCAGCCCAGTATTTCTTTCTTTCTTTCTTTTTTTTTGGTTTTTTGAGGTAGGGTCTCGCTCTAGTCCAGGCTGACCTGGAATTCACTATGTAGTCTCAGGGTGACCTTGAACTCATGGCGATCCTCCTGCCTCTGCCTCTTGAGTGCTGGGATTAAAGGCGTGCGCCACAACGCCTGGCTCAGTATTTCTTTTTTTAAAATGTAATGTATTTATGTCAGTGTATGTGCATGTGCTAAGGTCTCTTTTTTTTTTTTTTTTTTGGTTTTTCGAGGTAGTGTCTTACTCTAGCCCAGGCTGACCTGGAATTCACTATGTAGTCTCAGGGTGGCCTCGAACTCACGGCAATCCTCCTACCTCTGCCTCCTGAGTGCTGGGATTAAAGGCCTGCGCCACCACGCCCGGCTGCTAAGGTCTCTTGACACCACAAATAAATGCCTGTCTCACTTTACATAGGAGGTTAATGTTGAACCCAGGCTGGTAGGCTTTGCAAGCAAGCACCTTTAACCACTGCCATCTCCCCAACCCTTCTTGTGACTTCTAATTTTTATTTATTTATTTTGGTTTTTCGAGGTAGGGTCTCACTCTAGCCCAGGCTGACCTGGAATTCACTATGTAGTCTTCAGGGTGGCCTTGAACTCATGGCGATCCTTCTACCTCTGTCTCCCCAGTGCTGGGATTCCAGCAAGGTGGAGAGCAAGGAAGAGAGTGTCCATGTCCACAACTATTCTTTGAATTTAAGGTTTAATTATTACTGAGAGGTTGTATGTTGGTAAGTATGGGCACTCTGAGCATAGAAGATTGCCAATCATTGCATCATTTTGGTTTATTATCACAGACTAGATGAGACAATACAGGCCATTGCCAATGGAACCTTGAACCAGTCACTGAACAAATTGGATAGATCTTCTGATGAGCCGTTTGGAGTGCTGGTAAATCCCAACCTGTACCAGTTCCCTCCCCAGGTTAGTGGACCTTGCCTCTGTTAAGAAGAGAATTTTGACCGCAAATACTTCTTCCGAGTGTATCTTAATGCTCTGGCATAGGTTTTTGTTTGTTTGTTTTGTTTTTCTCTCCAATTTTTATTGAAGCACTTCTGACAAAATAACCAGTATTATTTTATTTTCATATTATCTTTTTGTGTTGCTAATAGTTTAAACATTTTTATAAAGACTAATATATTTATTTATTTATTTTTGTTTTTTTGTTTTTTTTGTTTTTTTCTTTTTTTTTTCGAGGTAGGGTCTTGCTCTACTTCAGGCTGTCCTGGAATTCACTATGTAGTCTTAGGGTGGCCTTGAACTCTAGGCAATCCTCCTACCTCTGCCTCCCAAGTGCTGGGATTAAAGGCATGTGCCACCACGCCTGGCTTAATGTATTTATTTTTACTTTTTTTTTTTTTGAGGTATGTTCTCACTCTAGCCCAGGCTGACCTGGAATTCACTCTGTAGTCCCAGGCTGGCCTCAAACTCACAGCAATCCTCTGCCTCCTGAGTGCTGGGATTAAAGGCCTGTGCCATCATGCCCTGCTTTTATGATACAAGGCCTCAAGTAGCTTATGCTGCTCCCAAACTGGGTTTATAGTAAAGGCTTACCTTGAACTTCTTATTCTCCTGCTTCTACTTCCCAGGTTCTGTGATTACAGGAATGCAATATTATGCCTGTATGTAGAATATGTGTGGTGTGTTATGTGTGGTCATGCACTGTGAACGCAAATGTTTGTGCCTTTCAAAACTCAAAAGCAAACAAGAAGGAAAGAGTGCGGGATAGGAGGAAAGAAGGAAAAAAATTGTCTATGTTGCCAAATGTTTTACCAAATTTTGACTTATGCTTAGATAATTATTTCTTTTATAATTTTTTTTGTTTATTTGCAAGCACAGAGAGAAACAGAAAGAATGGATACGCCAGGTCTTCTAGTCACTGCAAACAAACTCCAGATGTTTGAACCACTTTATGCATCTGGCTTTACTGGGTACTAGGGAATTGAACTTGGGTCGTTAGGTTTTGCAGGCCTTAACTGCTGAGCCATCTTTCCAGCTGCAGACAATTATTTCTGTTAGTGTGTTTGCACTACTAGTAGTATATGTTCCTTTTTCTTTTTTTGTGGGGGGATTACTATGTTTGTGTGTTTGATCTACTTCTATTAATCTAGTATTCTATGTTTATTTTTTTTGTTTTGGGGGGCAAAGGGTGCTAGAGATTGAAGCAAGGGCTTCCTACATGCTAGACAAGCACTTTATCACTGAACTGTATGCCCAGACCATTTTTACTTTTTATTTTTAGACATAGTAAGTTTTTCTGAGTTGCAAAGGCAGGCCTTGAACTTGTGATCTTCCTGCCTCAGTCTCCTAAATTGCTGAAATTATTATAGGCCTGTATCACCAGGCCCAGTCTATAAGTTTCTTTTCTTTTTTCTTTTTTCTTTTTTTTGGTTTTTCGAGGTAGGGTCTCTGTCTAACCCAGGCTGACCTGGAATTCACTATGTAGTCTCAGGCTGGCCTTGAACTCATGGCGATCCTCCTACCTCTGCCTCTGGAGTGCTGGGATTAAAGGCGTAAGCCACCACGCCCGGCTCTAGTCTATAAATTTCTTTTTTTTTTAAAAAAAAATATTTTATTCATTTTCAAGCAGAGAGAGAGAGAGAGAGAGAGCGCGCACCAGGGCCACCACCTTGTGGGTCTGGCTTATGTGGGTCCTGGGGAATTGAACCAGGGGCCTTAGGCACTGGAGGCAAGTACCTTAACCTCTGAGCCATCTCTCCAGCCCCCAAAAATATATTTAATAAATGTGGGTTGGGTTTTTTTGTTTTGTTTTGTTTGTTTGTTTGTTTTGAGGTAGAGTCTCACTCTAGCCCAGTCTGACCTGGAACTAACTATACTCCAGGCTGGAGGCTGGTCTCAAACTCTTGGTGATCCTCTTGCCTCAGCCTCCCAAGTACTGGGATTAAAGAGGTGCACCATAATGCCTGGTTTTAATGTGTTTTCATATATATATATATATATATATATATATATATATATATATATATATATATATATATATATATATATATATATATATATTTGCAAGCAGAAAATGAGAGGGGGAATGGACATATCAGGACCTCCTGCCACTGCAGACAAACTCCAGATGCAAGTACCACTTTGTACAAGTGGCTTTGCATGGGTATTGGGTAATTGAGCTCAGGCTGTCAGGTTTTGTTTTGTTTTTTAAATATTTTATTTATTCATTTTCAAGCAAAGAGAGAGAGCGAGAGAGAGAGAGAGAGAGAGAGAGAGAGAGAGGGCGCACCAGGGCCACCGCCTTGTAGGTCTGGCTTACGTGGGTACTGGGGAATTGAACCCGGGGCCTTAGACACTGGAGGCAAATGCCTTAACCGCTGAGCCATCTCTCCAGCCCCCCAGGCTGTCAGGTTTTGCAAACAAGTGCCTTTAACTACTGAGCCATTTCTCCAGTTCTAAATGTTTTTTTGTTTAGTTTGTTTTGTTTGAGGTAGGGTCTTGCTTTAGCCCAGGCTGACTTGGAGTTCACTATATAGTCTCAGGGTGGCTTCAAACTCACAGTGATCCTCCTAATTCTGGCTCCTTAGTGCTGGGATTAAAGGTGTATACCACCATGCCTGGCTAAATGTGGTATTTTTGACTAAGAGTATCGCTAAGTGGTATTGTACTTGAATAGTATATACAAGGCCCTTGTTTCAGTTTCCATCACTGGGGGAAGGGTGGATTTGGAGCACTTAATCTTGTTCAGGAAGAACCATTAGCAATCCTTTGAACTATTGCCAAGGCTTTAGTCTTGTACAATTATGTGCACCTGTAATTCTCTCTTTCCCTTTATTGGATGGGGTCTTTTTTTAGTAGTGTTCCATCTTCCTTTTAGGTCACAAGTTGTTCATTTCAGGGTCACAGAATACTTTATATGTCCAACATTGAAAACTACTGCTCCTGAAAGTAGCTGTTTGGCTTTCATGGGACACCAACAGGTAGTTCTGTCCTAAACACATAAAGAATTGTAGCCCGAGGGCTAGAGAGATGGCTCAGTGGTTAAGGCACTTAGCTGCAAAACCCAATGGTTTGATTTTCCAGTACCCATGTAAAGCCAGATGCACAACAGTGGCACATGCACCTGAAGTTCCTTTTCAGTGGCTAGAGGTCCTGGCTTGCCCATTCTCATTCTCTCTCCTTCTCTCTCTTTGCAAATTAATTAATTCAATTAAAAAGAATTGTACACTGAAATATTGAACCCATCACAGAAAATTATCCAGAATCCAATATAGGTAATTGTTAAGTATAATATGGAAATAACTTCAGCTCTGTGCCATAGAAGTTATGCTATGACTGGAATTAATAAGCAGACCAACCTAGGCTACATGAGGCCCTGTCTCGAGAGAAAAAATATTCCTATTTTTAGTAATTTTTTTTTAGTATTTCTTTTTAAAAAATGTAATTTATTTATGTTTGTGTGCATGCCAAGGTCTCTTGATACTACAAACGAATGCCTGTCTCACTTTACATAGGAAGTTAATGTTGAACCCAGGCTGGTAGGCTTTGCAAGCATGCACCTTTAACCAGTGGGCCATCTCTCCAACCCCTCTTATTATTTCTTTGTTTTTGCATTAATCTCATCTTGTTTACTCCCTAGGTTCTTTCCTGGTCAGTCAGAACTACATTTTTCTTTTTGTTTGTGTTTTCCTTTGTAGTGGGTGGACCACACAGGTGCAGCCCCACAGAAGAGGACTTTGCATTCAGCAGAGTTCAGTTTATATCAGCATCACTTGCGAATCCAGGATCAAGAATTCCAAGAAGGCTTTGATGGTGGCTGGTGCCTCTCTATGCATCAGCCATGGGCGTCCCTGCTTGTCAGAGGCATTAAAAGGTAAGACTGGAAATGGATCTTGGCAGCAAAAGATCTCAGTGTGGTATAAACTTGGTTGAGAATTATGGATTGAAATTTGTTTTCTCCCAACTACTGATGATTTATAATATTCTCTGTGTGTGCATGTTAATGCTTGTGTGAGTGCAGGCACATGTATCAGGTCAAAGGATTACTTTCAGGTGTTGGTCCTCTTCTTCCACCTTGTTTTCTGAGGCAGGGTCTCTTGTTCTTGTTGTTCACCAATGGATCCTCCAGGCTAGCTGATCCAGGAGCTTCCTGGGAAATTTTCCTGTCTCTGCCACCCATCTCACAGCCTGCCACACTTCTGGCCTCTGTTTTTTTTTTTTTTTTTTTGTTTTGTTTTGTTTTGTTTTGAGGTGGGGTCTCTCTCTAGTCCAGGATGACCTGGAATTCACTATGTAGTCTCAGGATGGCCTTGAACTCATACAATCCTCCTACCTCTGCCTCCCAAGTGCTGGGATTAAAGACATGTACCACCACGCCTGGCTGTTTTGTTTTGTTTTGTTTTTTTCAAGGCAGGGTCTCAACTCTTGCCCAGGCTGGCCAGGAACTCACTATGTAGTTCCAGGCTGGCCTCAAACTCACAGTGATCCTTCTACCTCTGTCTCCCAAGTGCTGTGATTAAAAGTGTTTACCACCACACCCAGCTCCTTCTCACTTTACCTATTATAATTTTATATGCCTGGAAATGCCCTAATAAAACAGTAAAAAAAGGGCTGGAGAGATGGCTCAGCGGTTAAGGCACTTGCCTCCAGTGCCCAAGGCCCCCCCCCCCCTTCAATTCCCCAGGACCCACATAAGCCAGACCCACAAGGTGGTGGCCCTGGTGCGCGCGCTCTCTCTCTCTCTCTCTCTCTCTCTCTCTCTCTCTCTCTCTGCTTGAAAATGAATAAATAAAATATTGGGCTGGAGAGATGGCTCGGCGGTTAAGGCACTTGCCTCTAGTGCCTAAGGCTACTAGTTCAATTCCCCAGGACCCACATAAACCAGACCCAGAGGATAGTGGCCCTGGTGCTCTCTCTCTCTCTCTCTCTATCTCTATCTTACTTTCTCTCTCTCTGTATCTCTCTGCTTGAAAATGAATAAATAAAATATTTTTAAAAATGTTAAACAAAAAAGACTTTAAAATAGTAAAAAAAAAAAAAAGCCTTTGATTTAAGTAGAATCTTAATGTTTAAAGGAGTAGCTCTGTGAGTAAAGTTTTTCAGGCCAGCATTATTCCTATCTGACAAAGTGTGCACATAAGGCATTATTACCATCTGACAAGTGTACACAGAGAGGCAGCCAGTGCTAAAGTACAGGGCTCTGACTTACTGGACTGGGGTCAGTTTTGCACAGGGCTCTATACATGCTACTGCATAGGCTTCGTTACCCCCCTGCTCTGGAAAAGAGTGATTAACACTTAAAATTGGTCATTTCTCCTTTCTACTTGAGTAGTGTCACTATAACTTATTTCCCTCCTTCACTAAGGTACACTATGTTTTTCTCCCCTTTTTGTTTTGGTCCCTAATTGTCTCATAGTTCATGTGTGTAGTGCCATTAGTGCAAACGCCTAGAACCTGCTTTTGCTCCAGGACAATCAAGCCTGCAGGTGTCTGTTCTCATTCAGTTCTCTGCAATTGAGGTTTCTTCCTTTTCCAAAGTAGAGAACTGAACAGCTTACCCTCCTCTCAGAATGTTTGTTTCTCTCAACCCATTTTGGTTCTCTGTTATTTATATTTTGTCACCTAAAAGAACAAGATGAGTAGAAGTGTTACACAGTCACTAATTCTCCAGAATTAGTAAGTGGGTGGTTCTTTCACGTTTCGTGTGTGTGGGAGGGACATTTTCCAAGCAACTCTTCAGGTTATTTTGCCCAGAGGGAAGAAGTATATTTCTTCATTTCCCATAATGACCACCTGCAACATGTCTGGAACTCTTATAGTTCATCTCTACTGGAAAACTAAGACTATGAAAACTTCCTAACCCTGTTTCCCATTATAAGAATGAGATAATGGGCTGAAGAGATGGCTTTAGCGTTTAAGGCATTTGCCTGCAATGTAGACGACCAGAGTTTGATTCCCCAGTTCCCATATACAGCCAGATGCACAAGAGGGCGCATGTGTCTGGAGTTCATTTGCAGTGGCTTGGAGGCCCTGTTGTGCCCATATTCTCTCTCTGTCTGCCTCTGCCTCTCTCTCTCTCTCTCTCTCTCTCAAATAAATAAAATATTTTTAAAAAAAGAATGAGATAAGCTATTATAAAAGTTTAACTAAGTTTGGGGTAAAGAGAAGAGAAGCCTGTTTTGTAATCCTCAGAAAATAGCAAAGTAATTAAATTCTTTTGCATGCATTGTCCTAATAGAAAAATTTACCAGGCATAGTAGTGCATGCCTTTAATCCCAGCATTTGGGAGCTTGGAAGGCAGAGGTAGGAGGATCACCATGAGATTAAGGCCAGCCTGGAACTACAGAGTGAGTGCCTGGTCAGCCTGGGTTAGAGTGAAACCCTACCTCTAAAAAAAAATAAATAAATAAATAAAAAATAAAAGCCAGGCGTGGTGGCACACGCGTTTAATCCCAGCACTCGAGAGGCAGAAGTAGGAGGATTGCCATGAGTTCAAGGCCACCCTGAGACTACATAGTGAATTCCAGGTCAGCCTGGACTAGAGCGAGACCCTACCTCGAAAAAAAAAAAAAGAAGAATCCCTCTTGGTGAGGTCTCCTTTCAACTAGATAATTTACTGCAGGATTTGATATGTATTATGGAATCTTCCATGAAACTAAATTTAGATGCTTTCCACTAACTTGTGTTTATTTAAGGGTGGAGGGCAGATCCTGGTACACCCCCCACAGAGGACGACTTTGGATAGCAGCCACAGGCAAAAGACCTTCCCCTCAAGAAGTCTCAGAACTCCAGGCTACATATCGTCTTCTTCGTGGGAAAGGTAACAGCCATATATCCTTCCCACCTATCTGTGGAAGTCATTGGCATTCTTCTTTAGTTTCCTCCTTTTTTCTGGATTTTTCTTGCATTAAAAGGACTTGTTCAAAGCCGGGTGTGGTGGCGCACGCCTTTAATCCCAGCACTTGGGAGGCAGAGGTAGGAGGATCAAAAAACCAAATAAATAAATAAATAAATAAATAAACAAACAAACAAACAAACAATAAAATAAAAGGACTTGTTCTGTTTTGTTTTGTTTTGTTTTCGAGGTAGGGTCTCACTCTAGCCCAGCTGACCTGGATCTCACTCTGTAGTCTCAGGCTGGCTTTGAACTCACAGCAATCCTCCTACCTCTGCCTCCCCAGTGTTGGGATTAGAGGCATCTCTCTGATCTCTCTCTCTGCTTGCAAATAAATGAAAATATTTAATAAAAATAAATTAATTGTAGAGTCCTTTTACCTTTGATAGTGTAAAGCATTTCTCTAAAGTAACAATTCCTGGAATGGAGAGATTGCACAGTGGTTAAGGCACCTTCCGACAATACCTAACCATCTGAGCTTGATTCCCCAGTACCCACTTAAAATCAGGTGCATAAAGAGGTCCATGCATCTGAAGTCTGTTTGCAGAGGCTGGAGGCCCTGGTGCACCTAATCTCTCTGTCTGTGTCTCTTCTATCTCTCTCTGCTTGCAAGTAAATAAATAATTTAAAAATTTCCCAAGTATATGAATAGTAAAGTAAGCTCTTCACTCACTAAGTTCTTGCTAAAACACAAGTAGTTGAGCTAAATAAAAACCTTGGGATGGAGAAATGTCTCAATGGTTAAAGTTACTTGTTTGCAAAGTAATGATGCTCAGGGTTGGATCCCAGTACCCACATAAAGCCAGATGCACAAGTGGCACATGCATCTGGAGTTCGTTTGCAGCTGCAAGAGGCCCTGGTGTGCCCCATTTTCTCTCTTGTTGCAAATAAAAAAACAAAACAAAAAACCATTTTTTTCCTTATGCCTACAAATAGATAATGGAAAAAGGTATTTGTTGAGAATTGAAAACAGATTCATGAGTTTCAGGATCATAAGGTAGAAAATTTACCATTTCTTTTATTGTTATTTATTTAGATGTGGAATTTCCAAAGGACTATCCATCAGGCTGTCTCCTGGGCTGTGTGGACCTAGTTGATTGCTTGTCGCAGAAGCAGTTTAAGGAGCAGGTAAATAAGGGATACTTCTCTTGGCCAGATGCTTTGTTTGCTTTCATAAATGACTCAGAGCTTTTTGGGTGCTTTTTTCTTTTTCTTTTCTTTTTTAAAATATTTATTTATTTATTTATTTATTTATTTGAGAGAGAGAGAGAAAGAGGCAGATAGAGAATGGGCACATCAGGGCCTCCAGCCACCACAAACAAACTCCAGACACATATGCCACCTTGTGCGTCTAGCTTTACATGGGTACTGGTGAATTGAACTCTGGTCCTTCCTCTAAGTCATCTCTCCACCGCTCCCCCATTTTATGAGGCAGGGTCTTAACTAGCTCAGGCTGATCTAAAACACACTCTGTAGGCCATACTGGCCTCAAAATCATAGTGCTCCCTCTACCTCAGCCTCCCTAGTGCTGGGATTAAAGGTGTGTGCCACCATGCCTGGCTCCCATAGATCTTTTATAACAGAATATCCTAAAGACTAAGGACTAGCAATTTTGACATAGGAGGAGAGTGACTCAACCTCTCTCTCTGTGTTCTCTCTCTCTCTCTCTCCCTCCCTCCCTCCCTCTCCCTCTCCCTCTCCCTCTCTCTCTCTCCCTCTCCCTCCTTCCCTGTGTTTTTTGAGACATGGTGTCTCAGTGTAGTCCGGGCTATCTCCCTCTGCGCTCTCTCTCTCTCTCCCTCCCTCACTCCCTCCCTCCCTTCCTCCCTCCCTCCCTCCCTGTGGTTTTTTTTATTGTCCATAATGAGTTACATTGTTTAGTGGGCCAACAATGAGTTGTTATAAAAATATGGAATGCTTCACGAATTTGGGTTTCATCCTTGCGCAGGGGCCATGCTAATCTTCTCTGTATCATTCCAATTTTAGTATATGTGCTGCCGAAGCGAGCACACTCCTCCCTGTGTTTTTGTTTGTTTGTTTGTTTGTTTGTTTGTTTGTTTTGGTTTTTCGAGGTAGGGTTTCGCTCTAGTCCAGGCTGACCTGGAATTTACTATGTAGTCTCAGGGTGGCCTCGAACTCACGGCAATTCTCCTACCTCTGCCTCCCAAGTGCTGGGATTAAAGGCGTGCGCCACCACGCCCGGCCCTCCCTGTGTTTTTTGAGACATGGTCTCTCAGTGTAGTCCGGGCTATCTGAGAATTCACAATCTTTATTTCTGCCACCACGGAAAGGCAGTTGTGTTGTGTTGTATTTTTAGACAGGTTCTCATCTATAGCTCAGGCTGATCTAACACTCACTGTGTAGTGTGCCCTCCAATTTGTGACAGTCCTCCTGCCTCTGCCTCTGCCTCTGCCTCCTGAGAGCTGAGATTATAGCTGTGCCTTGTTGCCTTGTCTGGCTGGAGAGGAGGTGTAATATTTGTTCATGTGTGAATACATGCATACAGCACACATGTGGAAGAGAACAACTTCCAAGTGTCAGTCCTCGCCTTTCACCTTGTTTGGTGCACTCTCCAGTGTTCAGTGTTGTGTTTACCTGGCCAGCTAGCCTGAGTTCCAGGTGATTCTTCTGTCTCTACCTCCTCATCCTAGGCACACCAGGAACTTTATGTGGATTCTAGCTATCCAGCTCAGATAGATACTCACGCTTGCATGGCGAGCACGTTATTCACTGAGCCATCTCCCCAAACCAAGGAGAGTGTTTTAATAAGCATATACTGGAGGGAGAAGAGAAACAGGTCAGAAACAGAAAGTCCTTAGTGATGCTCTGGTTTCTGGTGTAAGGGAAACTGGTACATCTTGATTTCTGCACAAAAAGCTGTAGCCTCAATCCAGGCAAAAAATTCAAGGTCAGCTGGGAGTGGTGGCACACACCTTTGATCCCATCACTCTGGAGGCAGAGGTAGGAGGATCACAGTGAGTGTGAGGCCAGCCTGGAGCTACAGAGTGAGTGCCAGGTCAGTCTGGGCTAGAGTGAGACCCTGTTTCGAAAAATAAAATAAAAATTCAAGGTCTGCTGGACGTGGTGTTACACACCTTTAGTTCCAGCACTCAGGAGGCAGAGGTAGGAGGGTTGCCTAGAGTTCAAGGCCACCCTGAGACTCCATAGTAAATTCCAGGTCAGCCTGGGCTAGAGCGAGACCCTACCTCAAAAAAAAAAAAAAAAAAAAAAGAAGAAGAAGAAGTAGGAGGATCGCCATGAGTTCAAGGCCAGCCTGAAACTACATAGTGAATTCCAGGTCAACCTGGGCAAGAGTGAGACCCTACCGCAAAAATACCCCAAAAATATACAAGATCTTCATTCCATACTAAAACTTTGGTTTTTTTTTTTTGTTTTTTTTTTTTTTTTTAAGCTGGGTATGATCTGAATACTGGGGAGGCAGAGGTAAGGAGGACCACCATGAGTTTGAGGCCACCAAGAGACTACATAGTAAATTTTAGGTCAGCCTGGGCTAGAGCAAGAACTCCTGCTCCTCTCTGGAAAAAAACAAAACAGACAACAACAACAACAAAAAAAAAAAAAACTGCTTTTTTAGTGAAGAGACCCACAACTATCCCTTACCATTCTGGTTAGATTATGATCTTTTGCTGCTAAGCATCTGTCAGGTCACTGTCCTCATCATAAGCAAGGTGCTTGAATTTGGATAGCCTGGACTGGTCCAGGTTGGGAGGGTGTATAAGTGTATATGTGTATGTATATATGTGGATTTTCAATTTTTGGCATTGAAAAATTAAACTGATGTGACTAAAGCACATTTTGGAACAGTAGGGGGAGCCAAAGGACTTTAGTTTCAGTGGAAAATCCCTGAAATAGGGGTTCTTTTATGTTTAGGCTCAGACTGGCAGAACTCCTACATGGGAAAATCCATGTTGGAAGCTGAAAGAGTCTTAGTAACAGTATGGTTTTCGTGCTCTTTGAACAGTTAATTTAGGCAAGTAGAGCTTCTATGAACACTTACATGTTAGGTAGACACTCTAACACTGAGCTGTATCCCCAGCCCTGCCTTTCATTTTTCTTGTTTAAGTCTCTCCCTGTCTTAATTTTTTTCTTTACTATTCCTAATCACTTCATCTTCCCCTTTTCTTAAAGATTTATAATATATATATATGTATATGTATGTATGTATATATATGCCGGGCATGGTGGCGCACGCCTTTAATCCCAGCACTCGGGAGGCAGAGGTAGGAGGATTGCCGTGAGTTCAAGGCCACCCTGAGACTACACAGTGAATTCCAGGTCAGCCTGGACTAGAGCGAGACCCTACCCCGAAAAGCCAAATATATATATATATATATATATATATATATATATATATATATATTT
>PVHP010038981.1:0-16573 GCA_004024765.1 Zapus hudsonius | reverse complement strand
AGTCATATTCCCCTCCCCCAATTATTGATGATGTTCTTCACAGATATCTTTTGTGTGCTTGAGATAAAGTAGTTCCTATCATTGTTTAAGCTGGGTAACAGTCAGGTTCATAGAGTTACTTCAGCATGTACTTTGTTGTGTATGTCCTGTCCACCTGTCAGTTTGTCCTATGCTGGTTCCCATCTGGCTTCTTATAGCTGATGTTTGCTGTCTTGATTATTTTTCGTGAGGTGTTTTATTTTTCTACTTACATTTTTGAATTATTTTTCAAGGCCTGCTGGTCTTTGTTTCTGACACGGGCTCTCACTGTGTAGCCCAGGCTGGCCTGGACCTCCGCAGCAGTCCTCATGCTCAGCCTCCCACCATGCCTGTGGGCTCTGTTGGGGCTTGCTTGGATTGCATTCAATTTATGGATTATTTAAGTGAGAGTCAATATCCTTGCCATATTTGTTTCTTGAATCCAGGAATATGGCATATAAACTTTAGCTATCTGGGTCTTTAATATCTTTTTTTATTTGTTATTAGCATACAAAGAATTGGGTCTCATGATTGTATTTTCTTTTTTTTTGGTTTTTCGAGGTAGGGTCTCGCTCTAGCCCAGGCTGACCTGGAATTCACTATGTAGTCTCAGGCTGGCCTTGAACTCACGGCGATCCTCCTACCTCTGCCTCCCGAGTGCTGGGATTAAAGGCATGCGCCACCACACCCGGCATGATGTTGTATTTTAAACATTTTGTTTTTTGTTTCCTTCACTCCTCTCTTTCCCACCTTTCTCCCTTGTCCCCTTCCCACTTCCAAAAATACAGAAGGTTTTATCTTCAGATAAGGTTTGGAAGTATTTCTCCATTGAGCTCACCTGTCTTTCACTAGATGCATTCCTAGGCGTTTTGTAGTTTTCATTGTAATATGCTAGCATATTTTAAAGCTTGGTGGTTTATAGGAATGTAATCATTTTTTTTTGTTATGGTAAGCCTATAAAATTTGCCATCTTAAAAATTTCAAATATATAGTTCCATAGTGTTCATGTAGTGAAAGATTTTCAGAACTTTCTCATGTCGGACCTGCCACACAGCACCCATTAAGTAACGCCTCCTCTCCCGGACCTGTGGCCACTGTTCAGGCCTAACTTCTTGCCTCATGTAAAGATGTGTGGTCTGTGGTGCACGTCACTCTCATTGAGTGTCTCCTTGGCATCTTGTTCTTTGTGAGGATTTGTAGGTTAGTCTTGGTTTATAGTCACAGCACATAATTGACAGAAGATGATCCCAGACTCGCTTTGAGAAGGATGTCTTCTCTACCAGGAGTCATGTTTATTGTAGATTTTTTTTGTGAATACTTCTATCAGGTTAAGGAGGTGTCTTTCTATTCCTGGCTCACTAGTGAGAAATTGTAATCATGGTTGGACATTTTTATCAAATGCCTGTTTTGCAGTGAGATTATTGTTTTTCCTTCATGGAAAATTACAGTGAAGGCTTTCTGATGCAAAACCACCTTTCCCTTTTGAGAACGTGATGTGAACGCTTGATCACCCTGTGTGACTGATCCTGTCATGTGCTTTGTGGGTTCCTTCCCTTTGACCAGGTAGTAGCCAGGATGTGGACGTCCCCAGCTGGCTTAACCATGTGCCTCTGAGAGACATCCAGGCAGTTTCCAGCCTGGGCTGCTGGTGGGAGAGCTGCTGTGAGCACTCCTCACAGGGGTTTTCCTGAGCATGTCCTGGTCTCTGGGAGGAGGACGAGTGTGCACTCTGGAGATGGTAGTTGTGCTTTATAAGAAGCTGCCAACCTTTTTGTTCTTCTCACAAGTGTGTAAGAAGTATGAGTGGTCCAGGCCTCTTGTCCCTGTCCTCTGCTTTGGTAGTGATGTGGATTTCATGCTCACCTCCTTGCTGCCTGAGGTGGTGAGAGGTGTGCTTGCTTGCCACGTGGTGTCTGCCTGGGTGAAATATGTTGCCTTTTAAAAAAAATTAAGGATGAGATATATAGCCTAGTATATATATAGCCTAGATGTATAGCCTAGTCTGGCCATGAACTGTCCATCTTCCTGCCTCTGGGGTGTGGTTATAGGTGCTGCCAATCTCCCTGGCTCCTTCATCCTTTTCCATCTCCACTTTGAACTCTTGAGTATCAGGTGTCCTACCTGTGCTCTGGAAAATCCTGACGAGATGGATCATCTCTCATTCTCACCTCTTCTCTCTTCCTCACGAGTGCCGGATTCCCTCTCTAGCATCCCCTCTCTGAAGAACCTTCTTGGCTGTTCTTTAAGGGAGGTTTGCTAATGACATTCTTTTAGTTTTCCTTAGTTTCAGATGTAGGATAACTTAAAAAACAAACAAAAAAATACTTTGGGGACTGGGGAGATGTCTCAGTGGGGAAGAAGGCTTCGTGTCCCAGAACTCACGTTAGAAGCTGGGATGGCCGTGCACTCTTGTAACCCCAGCACTGAGGGGCCAGAAGACAGGATGTGGTTTAGTGAATGACCATGTCTCAGGGAATCAGGTATGGGAGTGACAGGAGAGCACTCAGTGTTGTGTGTGTACAGGGAGCGCACATCTGCACACAGGTGCACATACTACACACACAGTAAGAAAAGATATTTCAAATTTTAGTTTGAAAGGCTTCACATGTAAAAATAAGCCTTTTATACCTGTCACTCTACTTCAGTAGACATGAACCCTGTCCTGCTGTATGACAACCAGCTGCTAAAGTCATTGGGCCTTGATGGGAGAAGGTAGCCGGCAGATCCAGGATTGTGGAAGTGCCACTTACTGGGTGTTTATGCACCAGACCTTTCTCGAGCACTTAAGAAACAGTCCAGGTGTCTGTGGCTGACATTGCATTTGGCTGCTTAACAGCTTTGTCTTACAGAGCTTTGTGTAGCACTGGGATGTGTGCCAAGGTCACCTAGTAACTGCAGTTATGGCAGAGTGATGGTCACGGCTAAGATGGTTATAGGCATGCTAGCCTGGATCCCTACATCACCCTGTTGTCATCCGTATTTAACAGAGCTTTCATGATGCCCCTACCATTTTTAAATCCTCACAAGAGTCTTACGGACTAGAAGAACTAGAAAGTAGCAGTATTCATATCTTATAGATGGGGATGTGGAGGCCGAGAAATAACTAATGAGTGCGCGCACACACACACACATTTTAGAAATATATTTTAACTTTTATTTATTTTTAAAATATTTATTTGCAAACAGAGAAAGAAAGGGTGCATTAAGGTTTCTTGCCACTGCAAATGAACTCCATGTGCATGTGCCACTTACTGCATCTGGCTTTATGTGGGTACTGGGGAATTGAACTAGGGCCAACCTAGGTTGGCAGGCTTTGCAAGCCAGCACCTTTAACTGTTGAACTATGTCCCCAGTCCGGCGCTCCCCCCCCTTTTTATTTCATTAGACTGCCTCCTTTATTTCAGAGAGGACCCAAGTGTCTTCTCCCAGGGATTGTAAGAAAGGAGCCAGTTTCTTGTTTGTTGTGAAAACACCTCGCTTTGTTTTGTTTTCTTCTTCCGGTTCATTGGTGCTCTCATGTAGCAGTTACCTTGTTGCTGGGATGCAGAGCACCTAATGGAGAAAGGGTTTAGTTTCAGCTTATAGTTTCAAGGGGAAGAAGCAGGAGGCCTGGGTCCCATCTCCACATCGGTGCCAAGGAACTGCTGAGTGAACTGGCTAGCTCTGGCAAGATCCCAAGGCCCACCCCCAATGACACACCTCCTCCAGCAAGGCTGCGCCTCTCAACCAGCTGGGGATTAGTATGAGGCTTAATCACAAACATTCCACAATGAAACTACCACACCCAGAGAGTATATTAATTTTGTTTGGGGCAGATATGTGCATTGTCACCAGAGGTGACAAAAGCTGTTAATTTGAGGTTGGCATTTGAGATTTTCACTTGGGTCACTTTCCTTTTAGCTGTCTATCAATGTCTATGACTACAACTGCCACGTGGACCTGATCCGGCTGCTGCGGCTGGAAGGGGAGCTCACCAAAGTGAGGACAGCCCGCCAGAAGATGAGCGAGATCTTTCCCTTGACTGAAGGTACCACTTCTGCGTCAGGCACTTTTAGAAGTCTGGAGAGTCGAGGAGTGCTAAAAATGGGGTGCACTCCTAAGGAAAGACCGGAACATGGAGCATAGGAGAAAGGAAGCCAGCTATTTAAGTTTATTTATTGTCTTACAGTGTGTAAGTATACAGTACAGACGCACATACTGATTTCTGGCTTTTTTCTCTTTTTTAATATTTATTTGCAAGGAGAGAGAGAGAGAGAGAGAGAGAGAGAGAGAGAGAGAGAGAGAGAGAGAGAGAGAGAATGAGAATGAATGGAAGAATAGGCACACCAGGGCCTCTTCCACTGCAAATGAATTCCAGCCGCATGTGCCACTTTGTGCATCTAGCTTATGTGGGTACTGGGGAATCCAACCCAGGTGGTTAGGCTTTGTAGGCAAGCATCTTAAACACTGAGCCATCAGACAGCATTTTGTAACACAATTAACCTTCATCCTGGTCTTTATCTCCATTCCATGTGAATGTGATTAGCCCATTTTCTCAGAACCATGAAATTGTAAATATAATTAAATTTTCATGGTTCTTGTGTATGGTGTATACACATGCATATTCAGATGTATGTGCTCTGTGTGGGCATCTGTGGAGAGTGTAGGGTGTCCTCTATTGCTCGTCCTGGTTTCCTTGGGACAGAGTCTCACTGAACCCAGAGCTGCTGTTTTCTGTCAGACTAATTGACTAGCAAGCCCCAGAGATTCTTTGGTTTCCAGTCCCCACAGAATTGGGGTTTACAGGTATGCATGTTCATGTTCAACTGTTTCCGTGGGTTCTGGGGAATGGAACTCAGACTGCATCAGGCCTTCTCTCCCCTCAGGGAGCCTTCTTCCCAGCTCCCTTTATATAGTTTTTTAAAAAGCTGTGTGTGTATGCACATGAATATATGTATGTACATACATGGATGCAAGTGAACACCAGATGTCTTAGCCACTTTTGCATTTGGCTTTATGTGGGTGTTGGGACTTGGATCCAGGCCATAGGCTTTTCCAGCAAGCACCTTTAATTGCCGAGCCATCTCTCCAGCTCTTCCCCTTTTATAATTTTTAATGCAAATGTTCTGCACACTAGTTTGTGTGCAATTGTTGTACATTTATTTCTACATATTTGCTTATTATTATTGCACCGAGCAACTTTGTAGTTGGGTCTTCATAAGTGATCTTTTCTGTAGGATCCAGAAACCAGCAGTGACCCTGGCCTCCCTCCTACAAAGTGTAGCTTTTATTTTTTTTTAAAAATTGCGAAGCCGGGCGTGGTGGTGCACGCCTTTAATCCCAGCACTCCGGAGGCAGAGGTAGGAGGATTGCCGTGAGTTCAAGGCCACCCTGAGACTACAGAGTGAATTCCAGGTCAGCCTGGGCTAGAGTGAGACCCTGCCTTGAAAAAACAAACAAAAAAAAAATTGTGAATGTGGAGTGTGAGTATGGGTATGTGCATGCCATGGTTCAGAGCACAACCTCAAGGTCTTAGCCTAGACTTCTATCTTATTTGAGATATGGTATTTCTTGTTTGCCAATAGGAAAGTCAGATTAGTTGGCTCGAGAGCTTTGTGATTCCCCTGACAATGCCTCTCATTGCTGCAGGTTCATTGAGGTTACAGATGCAAGCATATCTGCTTTATGTGATTTCTGGGGTTCTGAACTCCGGTCGACAGGCTTGCAGAGCAAGTACCTTTAACCACTGAGTCGTCTTCCCAGCCCACAGTTTCTGAATACAGATTCTGAAACCACATGGCCCAGTTTGCTCCTGCTAGATCTCTTAGGATCCTTTAGGCAAATCATGGCAACAGTTGAAGGTTCCGTTTTCCTAGCAGTCAAATGAGAGTAAAGGCGGTTTTTGTTTTGCTATACATGGAAGAATTTTTGTGACCTGGACCAGGTTGTGTAATGAACAGTAGATAAAACACTTTTGCACTGACACCTGGGTAAAGCCTGCTCTCTGGAGGGGGTGGTGATACAGACGTGCTGTTGTCTCCTAGAGCTCTGGCTGGAGTGGCTGCACGATGAGATCAGCATGGCCATGGACGGCCTGGACCGCGAGCACATGTACGACCTCTTCGAGAGAGCTGTGAAGGACTACATCTGTGAGTCCTGAGGGCCTGGACTGCTGTTCTGGGAGGTGTGGGGAGATGGTGCTATCCAGGAAAGACCATTAGTGTAGTACCTAGAAGGACTTCATATAATATTCCCTGTGGTCAGCAATAGCTGGTTTTAGGGATTTCCCCCTTCTCCCCCCCCCCCCAGAAGTCTGTGTTTATGCTTTCTTTGTCTCTTCCTTTGAAATGAGCTTTATTCTTTTAAACATACACACAAAAGCAAAAAAATTTTAAAAATCTGGTTTTAAAATAAAAGTGAAAGAAATATTTGTAGTAAGGGAGTAAATATCTTACACAGAGCATTTATCTGGCAAAGACTGCCCACGTATTTCAAGACAGTTAGGGTTAGCTCTGTAGGTCCAGGCTAGCCTTGAATTTGTAAGCTTCCTCTTTCTACCTCTGAGGGGAGTGCTGGGGTTACAGGTAGCAGCCCACTATACCCTTGTTTTCTTTTTCTTTTCCTTCCTTCCTTCTTTCCTTCCTTCCTTCCTTCTCCTTTTCCTTTCCCTTTCCCTTTTCCTTTTCCTTTTTTTCCCTTTTCCTTCCTTCATGTAGCCCAGGCTAACCTGAAACTTGACTATCCTCCTGCATCAGCCTCCTGAGTGACCATGCCTACACATCTGTAATCACAGCACTCAGGTGGCTGAGGCAGGAGGATCATGAGTTTCAGGCCAGCCTGGGTTACTTAGTGAGTTTAAGGCTAGAAGTAAAAAAAAAAGGTAGAACATTATAACTTCTTGAAATAACTATAGATTCATAGGAAGTTGGAGATAGTTCAGAGAAGTCTTATGTACTCATTTCACGGGGCTTCCTCGCTGTCTTAGAAATGTAGTACTGAGCAAAGCCAGGAAGTCACCTTGTTCTGTGCTGTGTTATGTAGAGATAGATGTGTGTCTCAGAATCCCTCCATCCCCAGAGATCTCCTTTGTCTGCTGGTACTGGTGTTTGGCCAGTGCATGGGAAGCGTGGAAACCTCTCTTTCCATGAGGCCCCTTCCCCTGCCTTGTTCCTTATGTAACTATCTTCATTATTGTCTGGGCTCACCCCACAGCACTGTGGACAGAATGCGTTTAAAAAGCATTTATAAATATTCCCCCTTTACTAATTCAGCATCCTCTTTCTGATGATCCTGATTTCCTGCTGCGGCTGTTGATAGCAAAACGAAGCCTGCCCTGAGCTGGACTTACCTTGGCTGCCTAGAAGCATTTGCAAGTTTTTATCTTTTGTAGTCTTACAGTGACCATCACAGGTGTTTTATGACTATGAGGTTGTTCTGGGTGTGCCTTCAGGAGCTGTTCTGTGCTTCTGCTTGGTGCTGCCCACCTGTTGTGACAGCCAGCAATGCATGCTGCTCTCATATTTTCTTTTTCTTTTTAAAACTTTTTTTATTGATTGATAGTTTCCATGATCATAGACCATAAGCCATTATGAGTCCCTCCCCTCTATCTCTTTCCCCCTCTCAATTAGTCTCTGTTGTGTTTCGGTGTCATCATCTTTCCCTCCCATTATGTGTAGGTTTTATCAGGCACTGTGAGGTCATGAATATCAAGGCCATTTTGTGTCTGGAAGTTTGCATTGTGAGCAGTCCTACCCTTCCTTTGGCTCTTACAATCTTTCCACCACCTCTTCTGCAATAGACCCTGAGCCTTGGGAAGTGTGATAGAGATGTCCCCGTGCTGAACACTCTACTGTCACTTCTTCTCAGCACTATAGTGTCTTTTGAGTCATCCCAGTGGTTAGCACCAACTGAAAACGAGAAGCTTCTCTAGCCAAGAGTGAGAGGAGCATTATTATATGGTGCTCTCATGTTTTCTGGTAGCCCTATCCCCTGTTCCGGATGTCTTTCTCTGAGGACCTCAGTGCTTCACCATTCCATAGTGAGTTCCAGGTTAGCCTGGGGTAGAGTGAGACCCTACCTCAAAAAAACAAAAAATCACAACAGGTCCCCCCAAATAAAACAAAACCCTAAGAAACAAAAGTAATAGATGTCCAGCAGTAGGATCAGTCCTTTCATTTTATCCTCTCACCTTGATCTTGACCGTGACCTTCTGGATGGTGAATTGAGGTCAGCAGCAGAAAAATTGTAGGTTCTGAAATATTTCTGACAAGTGACTATAGTCACTTAAATTTGTTCTTGGGTTCCTTCAAGATTTTTTTTTTTTCTTTTTTTCCTATGCTGGGAATTGAACCCATGGCTTTTAATTAAGCCTACCACTGGGCTTGTTCCCAGCTTCCTTCAGTTTTAATGAACAAACTATAATCACACCTGTGTTATGTTTCCTCTATATGTCTGTTCATACAGTAAAATCTCTGATTATACTTAGCAGGAATATAGAGATACAATTCTTTTCATATCTCAGCACTAGTATAGGCAGATTGGGATGCATGTTAATGATATTCCTGTTTGTACAAATAATCAGTTTTTTTGGTGGGCACATGCTTCTTTTAGTTTTATTATCATTTTTAGTTATATAGGTAAGATACTTGATTATGTCATTTTCATGTGTATTTGCCATTTTCCTTTGTTGCTGCCCATCCTGCCCTTGCCTGCCTGTTATCATAGTTTTAGAATTGGGAACATTATACCCTGGACTCAGAACACATCTCATTTTCAGGTCCTAACATCTGGCTAGAGTACGGCCAGTACTCAGTTGGTGGGATTGGTCAGAAAGGGGGCCTTGAGAAGGTTCGCTCTGTGTTTGAAAGGGCTCTGTCCTCCGTCGGCTTGCACATGACCAAAGGCCTGCCCATTTGGGAGGCTTACCGAGAGTTTGAAAGCGCCATCGTGGAAGCTGCTCGGGTAAGTGAGTGTCCAGTGAGTCTCCTAGTGGCCATACTGTCTCTGTCAGTCTGCTGAGGATGGGCAGTGAAGTCAAGTCACTCCGTGGAACAGTAGGAGTGTTTCTTTGACTTAAAAATAGGTGACTTAGTACTTTTTGATATTTTAAAATCCTATTGCTGTGGTTACTTGGTTCTAAGTGAATGTACAAGAAGAGCCCTGCCACTAAATGTGTATGTAGATATATGTACACATGTTTATCTTTCTGTGTGTATACATTATGTTTTTAAAAATCATGTTCAGTTGTGAATGAAAGAGAGGTTCAAACTGAGCTGTAGAACTTGACAACCATGTCTTCTCTGTGCATGTGTAGTTACTGTTGAAAGAGTGGAGCCTTCTAATAGGTAGATCATTACAGATTGGGCATCCCTGATCCAAATCCAAAGCCTCTTAGCACCGACATACAAGCTAGAAGTTCCACCTGTGATCTCTTGTGAACAGTGGTTCACAATCAAGATGCAGGTGCCTCCCAAATGATGTATAAAATGACCTTCAAAGTCAGTATAGTGGTTCATGCCTATAATTTCAGCACTCTGGAGGCTGAGGTAGAAAGATCACTGAGTTGGAGGCCAACCTGGGGATGTAGAGTGAGTTTCCAGGATAGCATGACTAAAGTGAGACCCTGCCTCAATAAGTAACTAAATTGACCTTCAGGTTAGGTGTGTGAAGTGCAGATGAAGCATGCATGAGTTCCATGTCTAGACTTGGCTCCCATCCCCAGGGGGATCTTATTCTGTACATGCACATACTCCAAATCTGAAAACCACAGGGCAGCCTCAGGACCACTTCTTTCTTTCTTCTTCCTTCATCTTCTTCTTCTTCCTCCTCCTCCTCCTTTTTTTTCCCCCAAGGTAGGGTCTCACTCTAGCCTAGGCTGACTTGGAATTCACTATGCAGTCTCAGGTTGGCCTTGAACTCATGGTGATCCTCCTACCTCTGCCTCCCGAGTGCTGGGATTAAAGACGTGTGTCACCACATCTGGCCTCAGGACCTTCTTGATTGTCTTCCTGTAAAGCCTGCTTGGTTACCTTGAGTGAGCCATTGAGCTGGGGCCTCTGCTGGGCATCTGCCATTTCTACTGTCTCCCCAACTGTTTTTTTTTACACAGGGCCTCTGTGTAGTTCAGGTTGGCCTCAAACTTTGCACTGCTTCCTGAGGGCTGGGATCACAGGGGTCTGTGTCATCCTGCCTGGCTCCCCAAACATTCTTGCACTTTCTTGCCACCGTGCCTTTACTCACGTTGTTCCTCAACTTGGGAGCCACTGACTCTGTCCTGGTGCCCCTTCTTTACATTGGTCCATGAGCCTTCCTCCATGGGAAGCAGCCAGCCCCCAGTGCTGTGCTCCTTGTGTGCTTTGCTTTTGTGATGTTTGGGTTCTGTACCAAACATCTCTGTCCCTTTTCTCTCTGGCTAAACCTTTAATATCAGAGGTATCATTTACTTTTGTACCCCATCTAGTTTTGGCCACAATACCTCATGTATAAGAAGTGGTCAGAGACCTTTTAAAGATTGAATTGAAAATTTGATGAGTATTTTTTGAAGTAGAAAGAGCCACAGTTTGTCTTTCACTACTTATTTGCTTCTTTAGCCCATAGCTGGCTTCCTTTCCCCCTTTGACTGGGAACAACCTTTGATTCACAGCTTGAGAAAGTCAACAGTCTTGAGAAAGTCCACAGTCTCTTTCGGCGGCAGTTGGCGATCCCACTCTACGGTAAGAGAAACTGACTCATTGGTGGCCAGGCCTCTGGTTTTGCAGTGCTTCTGAGTATGTCCTTTTCCAGCATGAGGGGCGGGTAAGGCTGCTGTTGTCATTCTCTTTGGATGGTGCATTTGGACAAGGTTCTCAGGAAAAACCTGCCCTGAGGTTTGCAGGTGTCAGAGGCAGGAGTAGATCCCCTGCTCCAGGCACCCAATTGCAATCTTCCTACTTTAAGATACAGTTGGAAAGGGAGAGATAAGACCCCTTCAGGGAATAGGAAGATGGTCACATGTGTTTTCTGGGGAAACTACTGACCAAGAGTTCTATGGTAAGCATTTTCTCTTTGGGCATGGGCTCTTCCATATCAGGGTGGAGATTTTACATGGGTGCCTGCCACTCTGGGGTGATTTGGTTCAGACAGTTGGCCACAGTTACTCCTGTCTTTCTTTCGTGGGCTTCTGTGGATGGGCATATTTTGGCAGAGTGAGCCCTTGTGGAGCAGTGAGTGTGGGCAGTGCTGGGAGGACTTGTTCACATGTGTTGGGGGAGGGTCAGCACTGCCTCTCCTGGTGTAGTTACGTATTGTCCACCTCAGAGGCTCTGGCAGCTCACACTGAGCCTAGCTGTTCCCTCCTTTTACTTTGTGGCTCATTTGGATTGCAGTTAACATTATTAGAAAGTGGCTAAGAATTGTTGGTAACATGCAAAAAAGGCCAGAATGGAACTGGTTTATAGATTCCATCTCACACAACAATGTAGGCAGCCTTGCTGCTGGGATCAGAGCCTCGCTCTACTGTTGTGCCAACAACTGCTTCATATCCTAGCTGCACAGTGAGGATTAGGAGCCTTGCTTGTAGACAGGAGGAGCACATGAGGTCCTGTGTGGGGACCAGTAGGACCCCTGTGGTGCGTGGGGAGCTGTAAGAGCTGCTGCTTCCTCAGCTGGCTGCCTGCTGGCAGGGTTACTGCCTGGCCTGTTTTGAGGCTGATCTGAGGCCATAATCTGGGCCCGGCAGAACTGAACGCCAAGAGCTGTCACGCCCACAGATGTGGGAAGGAGGTGGCACTTGAGCCTCATGGCTTTGCCATGTGTGGATTATTAATACTCAGGGGGCCATCATTCCCTCTTTCACTAGATATGGAGGCCACCTTTGCAGAGTACGAAGAATGGTCAGAAGACCCCATCCCAGAGGCTGTGGTTCAGAGCTACAGCAAAGCCCTGCAGCAGCTGGAGAAGTACAAGCCCTACGAGGAGGCCCTGGTAAGAGTCGGTTGGCTGCTCTTGTGCTAAACTTCCCTCTGCAGACACTTCCCCCACCGATTGTTGCACGTTACATGGTGCCTGTAAAGTTGCTTTATTGTGAAGTATGTAGTGTTGCATGTGTACATAAAGTTTACATCCTAATAATAAAGTGAACATCCATGTACCCACCACCCAGGTTAAGAAATAGAACATTGCCAGTACCTTAGACGTCTCCCATGTGCCCCTCCGATTGCCTCCTCCTCCCTCTCCCGAGAGGTAATCACTTTCCTGACTTTTGTGATAATTGTCCCTTGCTTTTCTTTATCGTTTTACAATCTATGACTATGTCCTTAATTTGTATGTGCTGAGCTTTTCTATAATGGATTCTGCAGTGTATCCTCATTCATGCAACATGCTTTTGGGTTTTGTTAATGTTGATACATACAATTACAGTTCATCTGTTTTCACAGATGTCAAGTTGTTTGTCCCTAGGGCTGGGTGGTTGGGCCGCTGTGCTAGGAGGAGCAGTGTGTTCTGCTCAAGCTTGCTTGCATATGTAGGAATGAACTTGATGGATCATAGGTAATGCTAACGTGTGTTCAGGTTGTGGGGTTTGCACTCCTGCCAGCAGGGGTTGAGGGCTCTTATTGCTTGTGCCAGCTTTGTCTGGCATACTTAATTTTTGTATAACATACTTAAATTTTGGCCAGTTTGATAGCTTGAAAGTGTAGCTTTAATTTGCATTTTCCTTGGTTAGTGATGGTGCTGAATGTCTTTTTGTGTTCAGTTTTATTCTGGTCCTGATTCTGACGATGGTCTCTTGCTGGCTTGTTTCCACTGTTGTAGGGATATGGTTGTGTGATGGATGCTCTGAGCACTGATGAATCCTGTTCACCTTGACCCTCTCACAGAGGCCCTTGGCGTTCTTTAACTGTTGGTGCTTCTAGCAGGTTTAGAATCCGTTCTTTTAAATCTGTTGAGTTTTGGATCTCAACAGAATTGCATTGGACCTTCTAGTCTGTGAACATTGCATAGGTAGGTCTTTGCTGTTAGGCCTTCTGTATCTGTAAAGCTCTCTAATAACTTTATGAATTTGTCCACTGTCTTGAAAGTATATTTTAGAGCCCAGGCTGACTTTGAACTCCCAGACTGGCAATCTCAGACTCCTGAGTGCTGGGATTAAAGGTGTGAGCCACCATGCCCAGCAATTTTATGTTTTAACTGTTCCAGATATATAAAGCATAACTGTTGTTTTATATTAAATTGTTAATTTACTGACCTTGGTAAATTCTTTTCTTAATAAGAGTATAGAGTCTTTTGGATATTTTTGTTGACAGTATTACTTGTAAGCGGCACTAACACACACCTGAGACTTCCTTCTTTTCTTGAAATCTGCTTCTTTTGGTTTGGCTGCCAGGCATCATTGGCAGTACTTCACTTTGCAGTCACTGTGGCTTAGTTCACCATGTGCCTTCTGTTTCCTGCCTTGCCCTCCAGAAATCCTAGATCTTTCCTACGAAATGACTTTCTGTGACTTGCATACAGTCTTCTGAACTGGAGAGTCATTGGTGACAGGCTTTCTCCAGTTTTGTCCATCGGAAAAGAAAAGCTCTTAATTTTGCTTTCTTTCCTCTTTAAAATTTTATTTATTAGAGAGAGAGAGTGTGTGAGTGAGTATGGATGTACCAGAGACTTCTGACTCTGGGTGCATGCACCACTTTATGCATCTGACTTTATGTGGGAACTAAATTTTTGTGTGTCTGACTCTATGTGAGAATTAAATCCAGGCTGTCAGGCTTTGCAAAACAAGTGCCTTTAACCATTGAGCCATCTCCCAAGCCTTTGCTTTCTTTGTTGAAAGTCATTTTCTCAGGCTGTAGAATTACCTACTGATAGTCAATGCTCTCAGCAACTGAATGCATTTCTGTCAAACTCTTGCTTTTCTGAAGGCTAATTTTAAGATGTCAAAGGTTTGATTTGATGTCCTGCAATTTCATTGCTATAGGCCTTAGAGTGGGCTTCTTCTGTTTTCCATCTTTGAGGTTCCTTGGGCATCTTAACTGTTTTCACTGGTGTTCCTGGCATATTACGTAGGAGTCCGGTCTGAGAGTTTAGCTGTTAATTTTATTTGGAGGTGTCTGGTGCTTTCTGATGGATCAGGTGACTATATTAACCTGAGTGATTTTCCTTACTTCAGCTGGGAGCCGAGGCCCCAAGGCTTGCCGAGTACCAAGCATACATCGACTTCGAGGTGAAGATTGGTGATCCTGCCCGCATTCAGTTGATTTTTGAGCGGGCCCTCGTCGAGAACTGCCTTGTCCCAGACTTGTGGATCCGTTACAGTCAGTACCTAGTAAGATAACTGCTCTGACTTGCTTATTTTTATTCTCTTTTCAGGTTGCAGTCTTCTCAGGAGGAAACCGAGCAGTGCCAGGAGCTGGTTTCACGCTGTCCTCTCTGCTCACTCGCCTTTCTCTCTGCACCTTGCTTAGGAATTACTCCCATGTTTGATGTTATTTTATACTGATTGCCAGCTATAGAAACATTTTACTCATAGTTTTATTGAGGACTTTACAAATGATTGGTGTCTAGTCTTTTTATAATATAAAAATGTAAGCATGTAAGATTAGTTAAATGGCCTATCCCATGCCCATCACCCACCTTCAACAGCGGCAAGCAAGCTGTAATCTGCCTTTGTGGTTTCCTCCCTATTCTTTTTCTTTATTTTTTTAAGGTAGGGTCTCGCTCTAGCTCAGGCTGACCTGGAATTCTCTATGTCGTCTCAGACTGGCCTCAAACTCATGGCGATCCTCCTACCCCTGCCTCCCGAGTGCTGGGATTAAAAGTGTGCATCACCATGCCTGACTTCCCTCCGTTCTTATCTACTCTCCCCATCTGTTTTTTTTTTTTTTTTTTTTTGAGGTAGGGCCTCATTCTAGACCAGGCTGAACTGGGATTCACTATGTAGTCTCAGGATGGCCTCTAACTCATGGTGATCCTTCTACCTTTGACTCCCGAGTGCTGGGATTAAAGGTGTACACCATCATGCCTGGTTCCCATTTGGTATTTTGAAGCAATGCCAGAAATCATATTTCACTATAATATTTCAGTATGTGTGTATGAAAGATCCTTTATGTGTAATATTATCCAGATGAAGTCTGTAAATTAGTGTTGCCCTTCAAAGAACTACTTCATAGGCTCACACTGACCCCTCTTATCATCTTCTCCTCTGGTAATTTCTTCCTTGAAGAAACCAGGCCACAAAGAGACATTTTATTTATATTTATGTATTTATTTTTTAAATAACTTGTGTTTATTTGTGTGTATTTATTTTATTTATGAGAAGAGAGAGGGGGGAATTGGCTAAGGCCTCTAGCTATTGCAAATGAACTCCAGTTGCATGCCCACTTTGTGCATCTTGGCTTTACGTGGCTACTAGGGAACTGATCCCAGGTCATTAGACATTGCAGGCAATCACCCTAACTGCTGAGCCATCTCTTCAATCCCTGATTACTTATTTTTTTGAGACGGGGTCTTGTCATTCAGTCCAGGCTGGCCTTGAACTCCTGATCCTACTGCCTCAGCCTGCTGAGTGCTGAGATTACAGGCATTCTAGCTTCACAGGAGATATTTTAAAATAGGTTTTATTGATTATCTGCATGGAGGGGGGGGAGAGAGGGGGGAGGGAAATATGGGTGCTCTAGGGCTCCTGCCATTGCAGATGAACTCCAGACAAATACACCACTTTGTGTATTTGGTTAGGTGGGTACTGGGGAATCAAACCTGGGCTGTCAGGATTTGTAAGCAAGTGTCTTTAACCACTGAGTCATCTCTCCAGCATCCACAAGAGACATTTTAAAGGAAATTCTGTTAGTTGTGCTGGCATTATCACATTAATGACTGTATTAGAAGGGGGCAGGCTTATGGTTTGAGGGGCTCCATGAGTCATGGTGGGGGAAGGCATGGGTGATACGGCTCTAGGCCATGGAGATGGATGGCTGCTGCTCATTACATGGCAGTGATCAGGAAGCAGAGTGTTGGGCGGAAGTAGGATTGGGCTGTGTTCCTCAAGTCCCACTCCCCAGTGAGCCACTTCTTCTAGCCAGGCCCCATCTCCTGAAAGTTTTGCAGGCCCCCTAACAGTCCCAACAGTTCAAACATGAGCCTGTTGAGGACATTCTACATCCAGCCCATAACACTGACGAAGTCTTGACAGTCACATTTGATCTTACCTTGGAATTCTCTATCACAGGACCGCCAGCTGAAAGTAAAGGATCTGGTTTTGTCTGTACACAGCCGTGCTGTTAGAAACTGCCCCTGGACAGTTGCCCTGTGGAGCCGGTACCTCTTGGCCATGGAGAGACATGGAGTTGATCATCAAACTATTTCAGGTATAAATTTTTTTGTTTTGTTTCGTTTTGTTTTTGTCTTGAGGTAGGGCATCACTCTAGCCCAGGCTGACCTGTAGCACCAGGCTTTAAACTCATAGTGATCCTCCTACTTTAGCCTCCCAAGTGCCTGTATTAAAGCATGTTAATAACGATGCTTGGCCCAGAATGAATGTTTTTGTGAGAAAATTTCTTTCTTTTTTTCCTTTTTTTGAAGCCATCCTCCTATGTAGCCTTAGAACTTT
>PVHP010038980.1:6129-16959 GCA_004024765.1 Zapus hudsonius | reverse complement strand
TCGGGCTGCACGTGAGGTTGTTGGCTGTCCTGGTCATACTCTGGCCTTGGGGAGGTATATGGTTTAAGAGAGTATTCGATCCTCCCATCTGTGAGAAGGAAGGCCCTAGAAAAAGTCCCTTACTTCATGAAGAACCTTGGGTTCTTTTGAATATGATATCCAATGTTACAATTTCAGATTAAACTACAGTATTTTTTTTTCTTTAACTTCATAGACTTTAGATGGAAAAAAATGGCTCTCAATGTGAATGTGAAAATAGATTTGCATGTGAATTAATTTTAACAAGTCATAGACTAGCTGAGGAAAGAGGATGAGTGGAATGACTACACCATGCAGAGTTACATTGACATTCAAAATTATCAAAAAAAAAAAAAAATAGCTGAGTTAACTAACCCATAAGAATAAGAGCAAAAATAATAAGTACTAATAACAACAGTAACAAACTTTTCTTTTTTCCTTTTCTTGGTTTTGGTTTTTGGTTTTGGTTTTGGTTTGGTTTGGTTTTTCAAGGTAGGGTCTCGCTCTAGCCCAGGCTGCCCTGGAATTCACTATGGAGTCTCTGGCTGGCCTTGAACTCACAGCGTTCCTATTACTTGTGCAGATCACTTTATTGCTACAACAGCCCTGATATAGTTATTGTATTTTTCCCTCATTTTTACATAGAGAAATCTGAAGCAGGGTGAAGGAGAGGAGCCAAGGTAAATACAGCTGAAGGGCAATGTGACCAGCACAGGTTCAAGATGGGACACATATTTATAGAAGAAAAAGAACACTAGAGACTCCCGACCGTTTGGGTTATGGCAGAGCAGACATCTCACATGTTGATGGTAGGAGTGTAAACTGATAGAGCATTTCCAAATGGAAATTTGGCAATAAGAAGCCTTAAAAATATCCATTCTTCAATCCAGTAATTCTACTTTGAGAACTTTTCCTAAAGAAAAAAAAAGACAGAAAGAAACTAAGTATGTGAAGAGAGATTTCTCCACAAGATTATGCGCCATGTCGGTGTCTTTAATGAGAAACAAATTGTTTCAGTAAATTATAACTAAAAATACTGAAATGCAATGCAGTCTCTAAAAATGATACAGTAAATATATCTACACATATGCAAAGATATTCCCAATAATTTCGGAGTAAAACGGAAAGCAAGTTTGTTCTGAAAAAAAAAATGAAAACATCAAGAAATGTATGTATTGAACAATAGCTGGTAGCTTATCTGAATGGTGAGATTAGTGATCAACACACCACCTCTTCCTTTGGATCTCCTGTATTTTTGGATACTAGGAAAATTCAGAACCCAGTCCGTGTAGGGTGGTTTAACTCTGTCGTTACGTGTCAGCTGTGGAACCAACAGGCCCCTGGTACAAATTTCAATTTTATCATTACCTTTCAAGTGACTTCATTTCCTCACCCGTGAAATGGACAAAAAAAGGGACATTCACCTCATAAAAATGACATCAAACTTAAATCAATTAATATGTAAAAGTGCTTAAAACAGTGCCTGGGCTCTGGCCAATGTCACAACGAATCAGTACTATTATCAACGCTTATCATATTAAATTCAGCAAAAACAATTTGGTGTTAAGGGAATGTTTTCAGAATACAGCATCCTCCTAGTTACCATATGCATAATTGTTATGTTCTAGGTCCCTGTTAAAATAAAATTAATTTAAATGATAGAAGAATAAATGAAAATTTTAAAAATATTTTATTTATTTATTTTTCAAGCAGAGAGATACAGAGAGAAAGAGAGAGAGAGAGAGAGAGAGAGAGAGAGAGAACACCAGGTCCACCACCTTGTGGGTCTGGCTTATGTGGGTCCTGGGGAATTGAACCCAGGGCCTTAGGCACCAGAGGCAAGTGCCTTATCCGCTGAGCCATCTCTCCAACCCGAAATTTTTCAAAGAAGGAAAGAAAACTCTAGTTTGTTACCAAGAGATGGTACAGGCAGTCACACACAGTCAATTTGTCTCAGAGAACACCTGCGTGTTGTGTCTGTGTCTGGTTTTGAGGTATTTTATAGCTACCCAGCTATTATTAACCACACCTTTTCCAGTCCAGAAGCAACATGTTTAAATAGAGTAATAAAAGCCGTGTGACTATAATGGAAATGAAAGGAGAAAAAGATTTAAACTTGACCATGGTGGAAATCTGATGAAATGTTATATATTTGTGAGACAAGCCATTTGGATTGTACTCAAAGTTCCATGGGAAAATATGGCCTCTGAAAAAAATGCCAGAGCTACTTGATCTAATTAGTAGCCACGTGAAGAGGTAGCAATAAGGACCATGGCCAACTTTGAGGATGTGATGAAACGAGAAGCATCGGACCTGGAGGTCTGACAACCTAATAGTTTATTGAAACTGGTTACTTACAGTAAATATGGCACTGCTCTAGGGTGAAGCCTGTGTTACAATCCATGAACACATGTAGTTGTCAAGGTCGTGCTTGAATCTGCCCAGTTTCAGACAGAGGAATGAAGGGAAAATGTCCACAGAAGCATGAAGTCTTCCCCTCTGCTCTCGGAGCTGAGTGAAAGAGGCAACTTCCATTGGCCTCTGTAGATGTGCGAAGGACACAGAGCGACTTTGTAATGGGATGTGTATCGACAGTGAGGATCGCATCTCGTTTCAGTTCTTCAAACTAGTTTGGAGGGAAGGCATTAGACGTCGTTTTAAGCCCTTCTTCAGGATGGTGCTATGACTTCTTGTTGATTAAACTACTTCTAAAGCCTGATCTGCTTTTCATGTGTGGAGCAGTCTTGTGTCACTGGCTGTGTTGGTTTGAATTAAGTGTCCCCCAGAAACTCCAAAGGCTAGGTCCACAACTGGTAGCAATTTGGGGATTGGAGCCTTGCTGAAAGAGGTGTGTTGTTGGGGACAGGTTTATGGGGGTCCTAGACAGCTTCCCCTTGCCAGAGTTTGGCACACTCCCCTGCTGCTGTTGTCCACCTGATGTTGGCCAGGAGGTGATACCTACCCTCTGCTCATGCCATGTTTACCACTGGGAAACACATCATGAAGTTTCCCCTGGCATCTGTAAGCCAAAATTTATCCTTTCTTGGGCTGGAGAGATGGCTCAGCTGTTTAGGCACTTGCCTCCAGTGCCTAAGGCCCTGGGTTCAATTCCCTAGTACCCACATAGGCCAGACCCACAAGGTGGTGGCCCTGGTGCGTTCTCTCTCTCAATCTCTCTCTCTCTCTCAATCTCTCTCTCTCTCTCTCTCTCTCTCTCTCTCTCTCTCTCTCTCTCTCTGCTTGAAAATGAATAAATAAAAAAATTTTAAAAAAATTTATCCTTTCTTCCCACAAGCTGCTTTTTGGTCAGATGCTTTGTGCCAGCAATGAGAAAGTGACTACAATACTGATGAATACACAACTGAACATAGGAACATTTTTTTTTTGTAAATAAAGTTCTTCCATACTTAACTTCACTGAATTTCCCAGAAAAAATTTTGGGGGGTAGAGGGATCACCAATCACTGCATTATACACTAATACACAAAAAGTAACCCAGAGGAGGAGGGTCCCCAGGATGATTGAATTCTAAATAGATTAATCGTTATAACAAAGCACACCAAAATAGCAAATTCAGCCCAAAGGTGTGCTCAGCCAAGACAGAAATCTAGAAATAAAAGTTACTGAAGCCAAGGCAGGTGGGTCCAGAGCAAAGGACGTGAGACTCACAGACTGGATATGCAAGTCGCGTTGATAAGGTTAACTCTAAGGTCATGGTGGGCACATCCTATGTCAGACCAACGCCATTAAGCATGGGATCCAGGCCAGCTGTGATGGTGCATGCCTCTCATCCCAGCTCTTGGGAGGTCGAGGCAGGAGATGAGGGAGTTTACAGTCCTCCGTGACCACATAGTTGGTTCAAAGCCAACCTGGGCCATATGACATTCTGTCTGAAAAACACACACAGTGACAACAACAGCAACAACTTCTCTTTCTGAAGACTCCATGAACACAAAACCTCCATTCTGTGAGCTGCTTCCTATGTTCATCTCCCTTAGAGACGGTGCTATCCTGGGAAGACATGCTAGTCTTTATGAATATGATTTCACATTGCATATCGTTAAGTTGACTAATGGCTCTGCTGCTTTCTGTCTGGTTAACAGCAGAGAACATTTTTATGTACCCTGTGTCCCTACACAGAAAGCCAGTTTTCACTGAACTATCTAATTAGCATTATTTTATTCATCAGTCTCTTACATTTGAGATTGTGAGTCATCCCTTAACACGTGGGTCTATTTTTCTTATGTAGCCAATGCAGGAATAGAGAGCTGACCTTGGGACCAGGTCAACTCATAAAGTCCCTGCTGGCCCACCTGATACCATACTGAGCTGTAGGCCAGAAGTCTACATTTTTCTAAGTGTAATTCAAGAATTCCCGATTACAATTCCCAAATGAAAATGTACTGAAGAATTAAGTTGTGCATCAGAGAAGAACATCAAGAACACCAAATACAATACTTTAATTTAAATTTTATTTATTTGTGAAAGAGAGCGAGAGAGAGAGAGAGAGAGAGAGAGAGAGAGAGAGAGAGAGAGAGAGAGAGAAAGCGAATGGGCATGTCAGGGTCTCTAGCCACTGCAAACAAACTTTAGACACATGTACAATGGCTTTACATGGATACTGGGGAATTAAACCCAGGTCCTTAGGCTTTGCAAGCAAACGCCTTAATAGCTGAGCCATCTCTCCAGCCCTCGAATGTGATATTGTGATTAACTAGGTGCTTGATCCAAGGCAGAGAGGGACGGATTAGCTGTCGTTGAGTCATGTGACAGCTGAGCAAGATGACCCTCCAATGACAACCTCTTTATGTTTTTCTAACATGGGTGTGTGTGGTGCATTGTGAATGCATAGTTGTACGTACGTAGGATGGCAGGCATACATGGCGTGCCCAGCCTTGTATGTTGGTGCTAGGGATTGAACTCAGGCTCTCTCTCACACTTGCGGGGCAAGTGCTCTTACCTGCTGAACCATCTCTTTAAGGTCAGGACACACATTAGCCCTGGTTTAGGAGCATGGTGGAACTGACTTTCTTTATTAAGGTTTCTGGCCTAAAATATAAGCACAGACATTACTGGTCACACGGAAGCTACGGCCCTGAGTACCACAATAGAGAAACTTCATGTCCACCCTCCCGAATTCGAATGACCTGATGTTCCCACAGAGACCTGTCATCCTCTCTTCTGATCCCCAGAGACACTATCTCTGATCCGTAAACTCACAAGAACTCATCCTCTCTCAAAATCAGATTTTTTTTTCACTCTATGAATGCAGGTAGCCGGCTAATCGTTCTGAGAAGACCCATAGCAAGGAAGTAGTTAAATGATAAAAATGCAAAATGTTTTGCAGCAAGCTGTGTACAATTAACTAGAATTCAAATATACACCTTGTTCCAATCCAAGCCATTTATCAGATAAAAATAGTCTGTTACAAGAATGTCATGATTAATGAGGTGAGACTCCAGCTAATTACTGTTTCCTCCAGAAGTAATTAGGTTGGCATTGCTAATCAAGATGAATGAACACTCTGACCTGCTTTTTTAAATGTAAAACTCAGAGCCGCTACTGCACCCATGATTTAGTTCAGGCAATGTGGTCTTTATTAGGCTTGTAGTTTGATTAAGTTCTTTTGTTACACCAGGCTTTCCTCACATGAACAGATGAATGCCATGATGTTCAGAGAGTTTTTCACCCTTAATTAAAGACTGAAAAGGCTTGTTCAATTCACAGGGCAATTCGTAGGACAGCTCTAATTGATAGCTTTTACGTAGAGCGTAAGGAAAGGAATCTCAGGGCTTGCCCAGCTGTGAGAGGGTCTCCTCCAACTATGATAATCCCACTTATTATGGTGGAGAAATGAATGTGAAATAATTTTATTAGATTTTATTAAACAGCTTTTTCATTTCATCGAGGCCTCTTTTAAGGAGCGTGGTGGCTATATCTGTGCTTGCTTGTGTTTTTTTAATGCAATTAATATAAAGAAGGCAGTAAGTGGTATGGGTTCAGTCCCATTAACAGAATTAACTGAAGGGTGCAAAGCGGGTCTCTTTAAAAGCAGAACTCAAGTTGCTGATCCCCGCTGTAGACATCAGAACGACTAACAATATTTCAGACTGATGGTTACAGAGAAGAAGAAAAAAAAAACGTATATTTTTGTTTTCGAGATGTGATTATGTTTTGTTTTCCTTTGAGCCAAGAGACTAACTGGATTAGGGTCTACATTTCAAGCATATAAACGGAACATGATTATATATCAACCTTTTACAAAAAAAAAAAGAAGTGTCTCTTCACCCCCAAATTCCTTAGCTAGTGGCTAAAATCAGGTCTTGGCAAATCCATCACTTCCGCACACTTAATGGGTTTTCATCTCCCCATCCACCCCTCTCCTCCTCCACGAGTTTCCCAGTGTTTTTTCTCCAGATACCCAAAGAGGGGGATTATCCCTCGCCGCCCTTCTCCTGCCAGTTGGTATATATTTCCAGTTGCCAGGTTGGGGAATCCTATTTTTATATCTTCTACTTAATTCTATTCCAGTCTAGAGTGTGCTGTCTCCTCTCTGATTGACATGCTCGGGTCTCCTGTGGCTTTGTTTTTCTTGGGAATTTTGCATCCAGGAGGATAAAATCATCTTAAATTTTGACACCTCATTTAGGTCTAGAAGTCGGTTTCCCTTTCAGGATCTCCCCTGTTGTAGAATCTCATAAATGGCTTTTTGCATTACATCTCCCCCTGAAGGATGAAGTCCTGTCTTCATTTAAGAAGACACTGCTGACCTCCAGCTCCTAGCCTGTGTGTGTCCTGAGCTCCTCCCAACGAACCCCAAAAGCCAGCTGTCCTAAGGGACAGGGGACCCAGAGAGGGATAAATGGGCCACAAAGCCACATTGTTCAAACAAAAAGCCCAGACTCCCAAGCCCACAGACACCGCTCATCCATTCGCAGGGTAATTGTCGGGTTGTCATTAAACGCGACGCTTTCGTTCTCTTTCCTAATTTTCCAGTTGGGTTTTGAATTTGTCACAGTTTCGTGTCATTTGCCTAACTCCATTATTATTCTACAGCCGGCTGCCTTCCTTCAGTGTGGCTTCCCCTCGTCCTAGGAAGTTGTATTAAATAGCTCCCAAGCTTTTTTAGACTCGTCTCTCGGGTTCTCTCTTTTCCTCGGTGCTGTCTGCTTAGCACCAGGATAGCTCCTGTTCTGCCTGATAAAGCCAAGCTGGTAACTTGTGCTTTCTGCCATGTGTTATTTAATTAAAATATGTAGTTCTTTCTCGGGCTTTTAAAGAGTGCTGGCACCGTGTTAGCTGCTGAGTCTGGGGGCAGTGAGAAGTTCTCATCTGGGGCTCCTGACCTTGATCTAGCCTCTTGTGCTATAGATATAGTTGCTGTTTTCTTATGTGGTTTCAACCCCCTGGTGAGAACTCACGGAAGCTGTTTGCATTCAGACCCAGAGACATGGACTTTTAAGAGATAGTCCTAAGGCTGAGTTACACTTCCTAAAAATAAAATTAAAAAAAGATCTTCTCGGAAATTTTCTTTGGCGAGTTACAAAGAAGAAAATATCTCCTAGCTGTACCCCGCTGCTGATCTAATAGATGAGCATAGAGAGAAAACTGAAGTAAAACAGTGAACACAATATCCAGCAATAAACTAGTACACAATGTTACCCCCTCCCTTCATTAATTTTAATTAATAGTATATTTAATTGAATGATTGAATTTTTTCCTAACTCTACTCTTTAACCAGTTTGATATAAAGATATCAAAAAATAAAAGTTAATTTAACCCTGTCCAGCCTCTTTCTCAGACTCCTGTTTTCCGGATGATAATCCCTGCGTTTCTTACCTAGCACTGTATCTTTGTGATTTTACTTCCTAATTTTAAAAAGAGATTTAAAAATAGATCAATAAAAATGTAATTTTACTAAATTAATATGCCCAACAAAGTGCTGTGCGTTTGTAATCTCAGTACTTGGAGGGTCAAGAATGCAAAACCAGTCTGTCACAAACACACGCACGAGCTGCACGCACCCCTAGAGAATTACATTAATAATAATAATATAACAGGAAACAGTAGCTGAGTTTTCATGCCATGAGGCATAAATAGTAAAGAAAATTATAAGACAAGAGCAATCAACTTTAAAAGAGCCATTCTTTTTGCTTTATTACTTTAAGGATGAACTACAGATGGACAGTCAGGAGTGACATGAGGGGAAAACTTTGAACAACACAAATTCCATGGCCAGGACATGAACCCAGCCAACAAAAGGGTTCCCACAGCGAGGCAGGGCACCTGTCCAAAGGGAGGCAAATTCCATCTTGATTTGGCTCCTGTCAGCTCCGGGGCTACAAGCAAAGGCAATGAGGTACCAGCATAGTAATGTGGGATCCTGGAAGCTTCAAGAACCTTTTCTCATCAAAGACCACGTATTCATTTAACATGCAGCCACTGGAGAGGAGAGGCTTCCATGACCAGAAAACCAGCAACTCTTGTAACCTGGCAAGATTCAAGCACAGGGCCCAGAGTGTCAGGAAGAGGCTATAGAGTGAGAGCTGAGTAATAAAGGGCCTGGCTTTGGCACATAGGAGGGAAAAAAAGCTGTGCCTGGAAGGACAGCCCAGGGGCCAGGGAACCTCAGTAATGCTCATTCATTAAATGAACCCACAGTGATTACTACAGAACCACTAAGCGCTGCCGTGGGGGAAGCAGATCCTGGAATAGAACAGGAGGCCCTAGCCTACTCTGAGCTGGGGAGGGATGGGCATCGGGAAAGGTCTTCTGATGGAAACTGGTAGCCAATCCACAGTCATATCTCGGAGAGATGCAGGAAGCAAGTGTCCCAGGCTAAAGCCTCTATAACCACACTCACTAGAGCCACAAAGGTGAGGGTACAGAGAAGTTGGGAAAATACATGACAGCCCATAGTAGTATGATCCAGGGGTCTGATCCTAAACAAGTGTGTGGACACCTTGATCCCAGGGAACTCATGTGCAGAGAGGAGTATGGAAAAGCAATGTAGGAACGATGGTTCGCTCTCTTGTCTCATAAAATAATAATCCATGTCAAATTATTGCACGGCAAGTGCCTTTGGAAAACTTGGAATATTTTTTCCATTCTTGGAGAATCATAAATCATACCATATGCTTGATTCAATGTATTTTATTAAACATTATTTATTTACATATTTATCTATGTATAAAATATTTATAATTACTTATTAGAGATGCATTACTTAAATATATATTAAGGCACTGTAGATTTAGAATTAAGGAATATGTTGGCATTTCATGGCCCTGAAATTGGCCAAACTCAACCATAGATTTCATTTCTGAGTAATAACTACTAACATTTCTTGAAACCGGTGTCTATTCGTCTTCTTTCATGTTCTAGAGTAGGTGTTGACAAACTTTTCCTGTAAAAGACTTGTCAATCCATTTGGATTGACAGGGGCGAAAAAAAATTCCATAAACTGGGTATCTTATAAACAGCAAACCTTTCTTGTCTGTGGCTTGCAAGGCTGAGAAGAGAAGGAGAAGCAGGTTTGGAGTCTGTTGAAGACTCCCTTTTTCATCAGCAGCCCCTCCCTTGCCTCCTTCTTGGATGTCTGGTGGGCCTCTCTACAAGGACACTAATCCTCCCTGACCTATGCACCTCCCAAAGATGCCCCCTAACCCTCCTAAAACCAACACCTTGGCAGTTGAAATTTCAATATGTGAATTTTGGAAGGACATAAACACGGGAACTGTAAGGTTTGAGAGTGACCAAGACCACCACGAGACCACTCTGAAGGGAAGAAAGACTTTATTCAGAGAAAACATGAGCTGCCAGGCTAGCTCCCCAGGATGGAGAAAAAGCACCCAGGATGGGCAGGTTTGGGGACTTATAAAAGGAAATGAGGCTGTGAGTCTAGGTCACTGTAAACTCCCAGGTGGGGGTCTCAGGTGGCCCTGATGAGGAAAGAGATGTCCCCTCAACCAGACAGAGACACAGCAGGGTAGGGGGGCTTTATCTCCTGTTTACAAGACAGGCTTTAATCTCCTGTTTTTAACTCCCATTGGGGTCTGGTTTCCATGTTGACAGTCTCTTGCAGCTTGCCACACTGGTTCCAGAATTCCTTTCAGGGGAAACTGAGGTGCTGTGGGTGGACTCCATTTTGGAGCCCAAGTTTCGAACTAACAGAAACTATCATAGTAAGACCAGGTAGGGAATGTTTTCAGCTTTGTGGACTGTAGAATCTTATCATAACTAATACACACTGTTATAAAAACACAAAAGCAATCATAAAATACATAAATAAGGGGCCTGGGATATAGCTCAGTTGATAAGATTGTTCTGAAAGACCCTCACTCTGGAGTGCCTTCAATCTGGGGAGACCCTCCCAAGGAACAGCGAGACCACTTCTGCGGATGCAAACAGCAAGAGGTTTATTTAGATACACAGGTACCTGGGGCGACTTAGTCTCTCAGAGGACTAGCACGCCCACAAGCTGGGGTGGGGGATTTTTATAGGGTGAGAAGGCAAAAGCGCGGGTACAGAAGCGAGATGCATGGTTACAGGGTTATGATTGGCTGATTTAAATGAGGCTAGGGTTTGAGTCGAGGGCAACCTGTGGTTTTTCCCGGTAATCGGATATGTTTGCTGACTTGTCTCTATCTAGGGTAAAAATATTTTTCCAGAGCCCCAAGTTCCCTGTTCTGTTGCCAGATGGCTGACCACAGATATCCTGTCGGGCCCCATACCCCTGTCTTCAAGTTGAATTTTCCTGTCTCCTGGACTCTTAATATTGCTTACTAAGTCAAGCCTTGCAAAATGGCGTTCC
>PVHP010038979.1:0-16572 GCA_004024765.1 Zapus hudsonius | reverse complement strand
GAAGAAAGGAAGGAAGGAAGGAAGGAAGAAAGGAAGAAAGAAAGAAAGAAAGAAAGAAAGAAAGAAGAAAGAAAAAGAAAGAAAGAAAGACGGGCATGGTGGCGCACACCTTTAATCCCAACACTTGGGAGGCAGAGGTAGGAGGATCACCATGAGTTCAAGGCCACCCTGAGACTACATAGTGAATTCTAGGTCAACCTGGAGTAGAGTGAGACCTTACCTCAAAAAGAAAGAAAGAAGGAAGGAAGGAAGAAGAAAGGAAGGAAGGAAGAGAGAGAGAGAGAGAGAGAGAGAGAAGCTCACCGTGGTGGTACACACTTGTGATCCCAGCCCTGGGGAGGCAGAGGCAGGCAGATCCCTGGGGATTGCAGGCCAGCCAGTCCAGCCTACGTGGTGAGCTCCAGGTCAGTGAGAGACCCTGTCTTAAAAAACATAAAGGGTGGATCCCTGAAGAGTGATGCCCAAGATTGCCTTTTGGTTTCTGAACACGTGCACAGATGTGAACACACATGCGCACACACAAAGAAGGGTTGGGGGATCTTTTGAGGCTTCCCTCACCACAGACATCTTGTGTAGGTGGCCATCCTTACACCCCTTTGACAGGGGATGGCCCCGATGTATCGGGCTTCACAAGGATATGTGGAGCCCTGTGTGGCAGAGCTGGGGCCGTGAGTGGGCAAAGGGCATTGGGTGAAGGGAAAGACCCCTCAGACAAAGTGTTTGTTAGAGCAGCCGCACCCACCCACAGCATGCTGAGACCCTGATGTCTTCTCCAGGGATGGCACCCCAGGGAGCCAGAGCGTGTCTGAGAAGTTCGAGGTGACCTGGGAGACCGTGCTGGTGAGCAGCCATGGAGCAGTGGTGGTCAAATGCGATGGCCGGGGCAGCGGCTTCCAAGGAACCAAGCTCCTGCAGGAAGTGCGAAGGCGGCTGGGCTCCCTGGAGGAGAAGGACCAGATGGAGGCTGTGAGGTGGGAGGGGCTGGCAGGGCAGGCTGGGAGGGAGTTCCCAAATAGGGGCAGCATCAGCTGATGCTGGGTGCCAACTCTCTGCTCTGTCTTGGAACCATCAGCCTGCAGTCTGGCTTGCCTAGAAGGTCCATTGTGCTAGCTCCCCAAAGCTCCCTGGCCCCCAACACCAACTCCTCCACCTGAGCGTTTCGTTCTAGAACCCACCAGACAACACTGCCCATCGCAGCTGACAGACACAAGTCCCCTGTGCAAGCAGGGACAACCAGGACTCAGGGCAGGTGCTACAGATGCAAAGATTCGAGCCAGGGGGTGGGTCAAGGGCCAGGACTCCCCAGGGGCCAGGTCTGCCCAGGGGTCAGCTCTCCCAAAGGGGCCAGGTCTCCCCAAGGACCAGATCTCCCCAAGGGCCAGGTCTCCCCAGGGGTCAGGTCTGACCAAGGGCCAGGTCTCTCCAGGGGCCAGGTCTCCCCAAGGGCCAAGTCTCCCCAGGGGTCAGCTCTCCCAAAGGGGCCAGGTCTCCCCAAGGGCCAGGTCTCCCCAGGGGTCAGCTCTCCCAAAAGGACCAGGTCTCCCCAAGGGCCAGGTCTCCCCAGGGGCCAGGTCTCCCCAAGGGCCAGGTCTCCCCAAGAGCCAAGTCTCCCCAGGGGTCAGCTCTCCCAAAGGGGCCAGGTCTCCCCAAGAGCCAGGTCCCCCGAGGGGCCAGCTCTCCCAAAGGGGCAAGGTCTCCCCAAGAGCCAGGTCTCCCCAGGGGCCAGCTCTCCCAAAGGGGCAAGGTCTCCCCAAGCACTGTGAGGAATTTTTCTAGATTAGGTTTATTGAGACCCACCCTAACTATGGGTGGCACCATCCCAAGGGCAATAATCCCAGCACTCCCCTCAAATCCCCAGCACCCACATAAATGCCAGGCCAGCATGGCAGCCTGCCTGCGGCCCTGGCACTCCAGAGGTAGACATAAGGAATCCGGTGCAAGCTTCTAGCTCGCCTCATCTACAGAAGCAAACAGAGAAGGACTGAGACAGACACACCGAGCATCAACCACACCCGCCATGTGCACCTGCACCCATGCACACACATGGGCACACACGTGCACACACACACACACACACACAGCACATGGTCAGCTACTCGCTCACAGCTGAGACCAAATACCCAACACAGCTGCGGAAGGGAAGGGTTTATTTTGGCTTCTGGTTCCAGGAGGTAGAGTCTAACATGGCAGGGGCAGGAAGTGGGGACAGATGAAGACGCAGTTCCATCTCTCCTTACAACACAGTCCAGGACCCCAGCCCACAGGATGGTGCCACCTTCAGTTCGGGTGGGTCTTCCCTCACAGACATGCTCAGAGATTTGTTCCCATGGTGACTCTACGTCCTTTCAGGTTGACAACCAGAGGTGAACCATCACACCCCGTGCACGCACAGACACACGAAAGAAAAAAGGAATAGGGAATCTTCACGCATGCAATGGCTGGTGGGCTATGAGGTGCAAAGGAGACGCCCCTCAGACACTCACTCCTCCCTCTGCTCTGCCTGCAGGACCATGCTGAAGGAGCAGTACATCGACAGTTCGCGAGTAGCCGTGTTTGGGAAGGTGAGTCTGTGCGAGCTTTTGCCCAGGCAGCACAGGGCTGTGTCACCATCACCAGCCTCCTGAGCCACTGAGACCACCTGTTGTGTGTGGGGGGGAGGGAGTTCACGAGCAAGAGGGGCTTGGAGAGATGGCTCAGCTGGTAAAGTACTCTCTGTACAAGTATGAGGATTTGAGTTTGGATCCCCCATGCCATGAAATCCAGGTGTGGTGGCACACACCTGTAACCCCAGCACTGGGAGGTGGAGACAGGAGAATCCCTGGGACTTGCTCCTTTGCTATCTTGCCAAATCAGTGAGATCCGGGTCTAGTGAGAGACTGTCTCCCAGAGCAGGGTGGAGGGGTGATGAGGAAGACATCCAATGTTGACCTCTGACTGCTACACAAAGGTACCCACACATATAAAAGCATATTCCACACACAGGACAAAACGATCAAGTGGTTAGTGACCAAAACAAGGGGGTCCCTCATTCCATCAGCTTTCAGTGGTCCTTGTCACGTGACCTGGAAAGAGAGGAAAACAGGCCCATCCTATTGAAGAGCTCAGCTCTATTGTACATTCCCTCCTCACACGCCCTCTTCTAGATCTTTCCTTTTCTGTCCGGCCTAGATGGAGCCTGCACCTCTCTCAGGGGGGGGCACAGACTGTTTAGTCTTCACGTTCCTTTCAGGGGTTCAACTCCTGGCCTGCAGGCAGAACGCAGCCCAGGATGGCTATGAGTGAGGGCCCAACACAAAATTGTAAACTTCCTTGAAAAGTTAGCAGATCTTGTCTTATTACTCAATTGCACGGTTCTCAATCGTGATCTTTGTAGATAATAATGTCATGTTAAACATCACACAAAATAAACATATAGATGCTGTGGGCTAGACACCCCTCAACCGTATTTAACGTGTGGCCCAAGAGAGTTCTTCGTTGGCTGTCTAAGACTTAGAGGCTCTGAGACTCACGTCCTGTGTTCCTTCTCACCCAGGTGACACCAATAATTGTCAGGTCTCTTTGCATTGGCACTTGGTGACCTGACTGTTCCCACATGAGTCTGGTGCAGCCTGGCTCTGCAGGCCCCTTGGTCATGCAGTGACAGACCCCAGGGCTGCAGAGCATCTGCTCTGTGCACACACACCCAGGGCACAACTGTGCCCTCTGGCCTGAGATGATGACAGGTTGTGCCTGCGGGGACCTTGCATTAAGTCCCTAAGACCCACTAGGAAAAAAAAATGTGTTTTAAATAAATCAGGAATAGCTTGTAAGGAAACATTGAATCCACTAACAAAAAATACTTGTCAGAAAATATTGAGTTAAGTGTCGTAGCACACACCTATAATCCCAGCATTTGGGAATATGAGGCAGGAAGATTGTCACAAGTTCAAGACCAGTCAGGCCACCTAGTGAGACCCTGTCAGAAAATAAGACAATAAAATGAAAGAATCTTATGGTTAATAAAACTTTGATTGACCGTAATACAATCTCATGGTTAACAAAAGATAATGACAATCTAACATGTTCTGTAAACAAAGACAGCAAACCAGCCACGCACCACTAATCCAACTGCGAGTGGGTCTTGCCCACGCCCCATATGTGTGGATTTCACATCTTCCTCTGCCCTGCAGAACTCAGCGTTCCAGACATGTGCACACAGGTTTTCACATGCACAAAACCACCTGCTCACACACATGTTCACATGCATACACCAGATCACACAAGCATTCATATATACTTCCACTCACGTATGCTCACTTTTTCACACAAGGATACAGGATACAGGCTCTCGCACATCTGTATCTTCAGACACATATGTGTACACATGCTCACACGTGGTTATGTATTCACACATACAGTCACACGCTGGTTGCATACACACATACACAGTACACGGGCTCATGCATGTTCACATGTCATGCACGCATACACACATACGCATCCTCTCACACACTCAAGGCAGGCTCACTAGCACACGCCTTCTGCAGCCCTCACTCTGTCCCCTGGCTCAGCAGAGCGTCACCTCTGTCCCTTGGTCTCTCTGGACAGGCTGCAGTACTGAGGCAGTAGCTCTGATGGTGCACACAGAGCTTGGGGTGTAGCTTGAGCTGGAAACCCATGCTGAAGGGGACTTCTTGTGCCCACCTCGGGTCTCGGGCCATCCAGTGTTCAGGGCTCACCCCACCTGCAGGACACATGTGAGCATCTCATGAAGCCCTGGGCTGGACATCACCCCGCGCAGACCTGCTCACTCCCCCGCATGTGACACCCCGTTGACCTCCCTCAGATCACACGAAGGGACTGGACCTGCCTGCAGATGGGGTGCACAGACACATGGGCTGAACACTGGGTGCCAGGCTTCCCCCCAAGATGTCCTAGGTAGCGGTCTCATTTTCACGTAGTTCTCACACTCAGCTGAAGACAGGAGACCGGGTCACACTCAAGGAAGCTAGGAAAGCATTTGTTTTGCATCCTACAAGAAATCCTGCTGGAGAGATGGCTCAGCGGCTAAGGCACTTGCTTCCAGTGCCTAAGGCCCCAGGTTCAATTCCCCAGGACCCACATATGCCAGACCCACAAAGTGGTGGCTCTGGTGCATTCTCTCTCTCTCTCTCTCTCTCTCTCTCTCTCTCTCTCTCTCTCTCTCTCAATCTCTGTATCTCTGCTTAAAAAATGAATAAATAAAATATTTTTAAAAAAGAAATTTTAAAGTTAAAATTAAAGAAACGACATGATTACACGGGCTTAGCGTGATGTCCAGCCTCCCTGGGCCTGAGGCTGGTTTCATCCTGACCTCTCCTGGCTTCCTTTCTTTCTCTCTTGCATTTTCCCAGGACTATGGTGGGTACCTGAGCACGTACATCCTCCCAGCCAAGATTGAAAATCAAGGTCAAACTTTCACCTGTGGCTCGGCCCTCTCTCCAATAACAGATTTCAAGCTCTACGGTAATGGCCTTGATAAGACCCCGGTTGAGCCCCATGGCATGGCCCTGCCTTCCCCACTGGCACGTCTGCTTCCAAGTTCAGGCACCCTAGGGCACATTGAACCCCTGGGACGGGAGGAAGAGAGCCTCAAGTCATGTGTTTGGGGTAAAAGTGGTTAGCCCCCTAATACCCAGCAATCACACACTCTAAGGCCAACATGAGCGCTCGGTTGGGTGGATTCAGAAAAGCCTGCGTGTACCCAGGGGGCGGGACACAGGCCACACTGACCGAGCTGCTCTGTGGAGGGAGGAGGGACAGGGTTGGTGAGCCCAGCGTGGTACGGACTGATGAAGAAGAACGAAGCCTTAATTAACTCTGCCATGGGAATCTGTGTGTCATATTTTAGATTACTCAAGCTCCACGAGACTTTCTTAATTTCTTTTTTTTAATATTTTATTTATTTTCAAGCAGAGAGATACAGAGAGAGAGAGAGAGAGAGAGAGAGAGAGAGAGAGAGAACACCAGGGCCACCACCTTGTGGGTCTGGCTTATGTGGGTCCTGGGGAATTGAACCCAGGGCCTTAGGCACTGGAGGCAAGTGCCTTAACCGCTGAGCCATCTCTCCAGCCCTATTTATTCATTTTCAAGCAGAGAGAGAGAGAGAAAGAGAGAGAGAGAGAAAACACCAGGGCCACCACCTTGTGGGTCTGGCTTACGTGGGTCCCGGGGAATTGAACCCAGGGCCTTAGGCACTGGAGGCAAGTGCCTTAACCGCTGAGCAATCTCTCCAGCCCAAGACTTTCTTAATTTCTTAATCATGCTATTCCAAATCTGCCTGGTTCAAATACATATAAATTGGGCCACCTGTGTTTTGTATGAACGGCCCCTCCCCCTCCTCCTGTTCCTCTTCTTCCTTCCCCTCCCTCCTCCTCCTCTCCTTCTTCATCTTTCGTGGTACTGGGTGTGGGTCCCAGGATGTCCTGCATGCTAGGCTCTGAGTTACAGCCTCAGCCCACCTATGTCTTGTTTGTTTGTTTGTTTGTTTGTTTGTTTTTCGAGGTAGGGTCTCACTCTAGCCCAGGCTGACCTGGAATTTACCATGTAGTCTCAGGGTGGCCCTGAACTCACAGCGATCCTCCTACCTCTGCCTCCCCAATGCTGGGATTAAAGGCGTGCGCCACCACGCCCAGCTCCCACCTGTGTCTTAATGCACCACAACTAAGGAGTCTCCTTCGTGGTCTCCCCTCCCGAAGGTTCCACAGAAGCCCTGTGGCCTTGGCAAGATTCCCCCCATCCCTGACTCTCCTGGGCTGAGTGGGACACCAGCAGATTGTTTGCCGAACTAAGACCTTGACCTCTCCAAGCACAAAATAAGTAAACCCAGATGCTCGCTGTCTTTCAACGCCTCCCTTTTCCTATACATTAAAGCAAAGTAACAAGGCAGCTATTTATTTAGGATTCCACGGACAGGTCACTGGGTTCTGGTTTCACTGTTCTAATGAAAAGCCACCCAGGAAGACTGACAGACAGCTTCACCCCTGCGCTGTCTGACTCCCCAGGCCTCTGTCCAGGAGATTTAGGGGCCGGCTTTGAAAAACCATCACGTGGGGCTGGAGAAATGGCTCAGCCATTAAGGCACTTGCCCACAAAGCCTAACAACAGGGGTTTGGTTCCCCAGAACCCACATAAAGCCAGATGCAGATGTACAAAGTGGCTCATGCATCTCAGGTTCCTTTGCAGCAGTTGGAGGCTCTGGCATGCCTATTCTCTCTGTCTCTCTTCTCGCAATTTTTCTCTGCTTGCAAATTAATTAATTAAAAGCCAGGACTTGTCATGCCAGGGTAGAGGCGTGGCTCCCACCCATCCCTTTCGGTCTGGACCCTGCCCCTCCTAAGGCCTAGAGGATCAAAGCTAACCCCTCCCTCTGCTTCTGTCCAGCATCTGCGTTTTCTGAGAGGTACCTGGGCCTCCATGGACTCGACAACAGAGCATATGAGGTATTTGTTGCAAACTGGGAAGCTTGGTAAAGTGATCAGCTCTTCCCGTCCTCATTCCCAACCTTCTAGTCCTCTGCCCAGCCATGTTCCCCCTTGCTGGGGGCCGGTCCTCTCCATCTCCAAGACCCTGGGTCATTCCTCCCACCACACTGTGAATCTCTCTGCTCGGTCTGTTTCCATGATGGAGCCGGATGGCAGCCGCTGGCTTAGGTTGTAGGCGCCCTGCTCCCCACCCTGAGGCTGGTTTCCCTTGGGAGGGAGAGCTGCGGACTGAGGACAGGAAGCTGGTCTCACGGTCCTGACTCCATCGCAGCCATCCCGTTGGCTCAGGATGTCACACACAGCATGTTCCCGGTGTGCACACACAGGCCAGGGCTCTGTGGTCAAGCAGAGCTCTGCTGTCAAAGTTAAGACTTTGGTGTGGCCAGAGGAACCGAGCAGGCCTCAGTGGCCCTCTCCTCGCAGCTCCTCTCCTGAAGGAGAGTGTGTGGAAGGAAAGGCGTCTGGGGCGTGCTGCCTTGTGCTTGACCCCAGCAGCCCAGCTCTCCTGGTGTTTCCCGCCACTTTGCTTTTCCTCTCTGTCAAGTTCCCCACACCCCACCTGCTCCCCACTCTGCAGTTAACCCTGTCCCCTTGCCCCACGCATGCAGATGACCAAGCTGGCACACCGAGTGTCGGCACTGGAGGACCAGCAGTTTCTGATCATCCATGCCACAGCTGACGGTGAGTACCAGGGATGCCCCTCCCGCTGGCTGCGTACATGTGTGTGGTGTGCACATGTATGTGTGTGGCCATGGGTTTGTGTGTGTGTGGTGTACACATGTATGTATGTGGGTATAAGAGTGTGTATGTGTGAGAGTGTGAGTATATGTGTGTGTGTGTGAGTGGGGGGAGCGTGTGGGGGAGGGCAAGAAGTCAACATTAGGTATCTTTCTCAACATCTCTCTACCTTATTCTCATTCTTTTTTTTTTTTTTTGGTTTTTCGATGTAGGGTCTCGCTCTATTCACTATGTAGTCTCAGGGTGGCCTTGAACTCATGGCGATCCTCCTACCTCTGCCTCCTGAGTGCTTGGATTAAAGGCGTGTGCCACCACGCCCGGTTTATTCTCATTCTTTTTTAAATATTTTATTTATTTATTTATAAGGAGGGAGAGAGAGAGAGAGAGAACAGAATAGGACCTCCAGCCACTGTAAATGAACTCCAGATGCATGCGCCACCTTGTGCATCTGGCTGTATGTGGGTACTGGGGAATCAAACTCTGGTCCTTCTGATTTATAGGCAAGCACCTTAACCACTGAGCCATCTCTCCAGCCCCTTATTCTCATTCTTGCACTTAGAGCTCAACAACTAGTCTAGAATAGCTAGCCAGTGAGCCCCAGGGATGCCCTGTCTCCACCTCCCAACACTGGAACGCCCTGGCATTTTATTCGGGTACCAGAGATTGAACTCAAGGCCTCCACTTGAATGACAGGCATCTACCAAGTAAGCCATCTCCCCAGCCCCAGTTTTGACATTTACTTCTGTTTTCCTCTACAGAAAAAATCCATTTCCAGCACACCGCAGAGCTCATCACACAGCTAATTAAGGGAAAGGCCAATTACAGCTTACAGGTATGGAATGTGTGTGTCTGCTGGGCTTGGTGTTTAGGGAGGGGAGGCCCTTGTCCTGGGGATGATGGAGGCAGACCAGCAAGCCTTGTGCAGATCACCCACCAGTTCTTGGGCTGTCCATACAGGCCAGATACCTCATATGCCCAGCTCTGCACCCAGGCTATGGCTGAAACCCTGGGAAACCAGTGCACTTTGCCCTGCACCCATGTACCTCCTCTGGGCTATAAGGGAGGTCCCAGCAGAGGGGCACTGAGAGAGCTAGTGCCCCAGCATGGGCAGAGCCGGAACCTTCTCTTGCTAGCTGACAGCACTGTCGCCATCTGCAGCTGTGACAGGTCACTGCCCTTCCTGCAAACCACATCATGGCCAGTCCTCACAGGCACCGACTGCTGACTCTTCCAGCAATGCAAAGGGATGATTCCGGAAAAGTCTTTCATTTCCTTTCTGCCCTCTGGTTCCTAAAGCAGACTCACTACCTCATTGTCTTTTCAAGCCTGTGGGAAAATGGGGGCTCAGTGGGCATCCTGGCTCCTTCAGAGAGAGCCTGACTGCCTCTGACAATCACCTGCCTCTGTCTCCAGCATCCAGTGGCCTGTGGGCAGCTGTGTGGTGGGGCAGGGCAGGAAGGAGGTCTGGCAGGAGAGGTGGATAAATGGTCTGTTATATTATGTTCCTGTTTTCATCTGAAAAATGCTCAGAACATAAAAAACTCCACAGTTGTTATGGCACCGTTAACTATACTTCACACACATGATGGTCTCCTGATCAATTAAAAGACAACTCCCAGACTGTGTGGTGGCACACACCTTTAATCCCAATGCTCAGGAGGCAGAGGTAGGAGGATCGCTGTGAGTTCAAGGCCAGCCTGAGACCACAGAGTGAGTCCCAGGTCAGCCTGGACTAGAGTGAGACCCTATCTCAGGAAAAAGAGAGAGAGAGAGAGAGAGAGAAAGAGAGCTCCCACAGATGTGAGGCCGCTCTCTGGGTGTGCACTGGGTGCTAACAGCATTGCAATGCCAGGTCCACACCTGTGCCCATGAAAGGGACCCTCCTCGAACCCTGTGTGCCCACATAGCAGTGTCCTCACAGATGCTCTGTGTGTAGTCATGACCAGCTTCAGCTAAGAGCACCGGGGACAAAAGAAGAGGGAGACAGCCTCCCCTCCTCCCTTTTGGCACAGATTACTGGTTTAACATATGTATGTTACCCTAATGACATCATTAATGAAATCAAGACATGAAGGGACCACGGGATTCAGAATGAGAGCCAGCCAGAGATCATGGAAAGAGCAAGCTTCAGTCAGACTTGGCTTTAGCTCTCTGTGTGTGGGATCAGCATAGTGACCCTAAGGGACAGGAGCCGTTATTGCACTGGCCATAGAGAATATGAAATGGCCTTGACTTTCAGCTCCCACCAGCAGGACCAGCCTGCACACACCAGGCCTCCCTGGTCCCAGGCCTCATTCTAGCACTTTCGGGTATTGTAATACTTAATTGTCACAAAAAAAAATTATTAGCCACACTCTGTTCTACTCTCTCCACCTAATAGTTGGAGTTCAAGGCCCAGCAGGTATGTGGGGATGAGAGCAGGGTAGGAACCATGGCCCACGGTGACTGGAGGAAGTCCCTAAGGCTCAATCCCACCCTCAGAGAGGGACTGAGGTAGCCAGAAGTCTTTCGTTTATTTTTTTTGAGTCCTTGGCCTGTGGCATCCGTAGCCCCTGAGCCTGTGTCCAGGTTGTGAAGTCAAGCTGGAGGTGGGGAGAAGGCTCACCAGTTAAAGGTGCTGGCCCTGCAAGCCTTCTGACCAGGGTGCAATCCTCAGCACCCACATAGAACCAGGCCCAAAGTGGTGACCATGACTGTGATCCCAGCACACCTACAGCAATGGACAGCAGAGCCAGGAGAACCCCAAAGCTCATGGGCCAGCTAGCCTGCCCTTCCTGTGACACAAAAGCAAGAATAAGAGAGTCCCTAGCCAAACATGGTGATTCACCTCAATAATCCCAGCACTCAAGAGGCCCAGGTAAGAAGATCACTGTGAGTTCAAGGCCAGGCTGGGCTGCAGAGTGAGTTTCAGATCAGTCTGAGCAAGATTGAGTGAGATGCTGCTGAGAGAGAGAGAGAAGGAGAGATAGAGATTATATTAGTCCGGGTTCTCTAGAGGAACAGAACAAACAGAATGAATTGGAGTTAAAAGGGGGATTTGTTAAATGAGCTCACAGCAGTCCCACAATAGCAGCCTGCAAGCCCGAGAGTCAAGAAACTGGTCACTGCTCAGTCTACATGGCTGGATGCCTCAGCAGTCCCAATCCAGCGCTGAAGGCCTAAAGGCTTCCTGGGGAGCTACTGGTCTTCAGTCCAGGCTGTAAGGCTGAGGAAGCTTTGTCCCAATACCAACGAAGAGATACAGGACAAGCACCAGCAGCCAGGCGGGCAGGGAGGCAGGGGACTTGAGAGATTTCTTTCCCCTTTATATTCTTAGGGCTCTTGCAACCCTTCCCCAGGCTTGATTCACTGCATCTCTGGAATTTCCTTCCTGCACTGCCCTCCCAGGAAGGGATGTTTGTTTCTAGCTCCTCTGAGCTTCCTTACATCCTTCCCCCGACAAAGAGGGCTGCCTTCCTGTGAACAACCTTAGAGACCCGTCCAAGATTACTAAACAGGTCTAGTTGACAACAAAACCTAACCACCACAGAGACCCTATCTCAAACAACGTGTAAGGAGAGGTGCAACAACCTTAGGTTGTCCTCTGACCTCCACATGTAAGGTATGGCACATGCCCATAGACAGACACTTGTATAACCTAACTAAATAAATTTTCAAGAATATTCATTCATCCATTCATTTACAAGCAGGGAGGGCTAAAAGAGAGACAGACAGAATAGAGGCACTAGGACCTCCAGCTGCCTGAGAAGATGCATGTGCCACTTTGTGCATCTGGCTTTATGTGGGAACGAGGGTATCGTTAGGCTTTGCAGGCAAGTGCCTTAACTGCTGATCCATTTTTCGAGCCCAGATCAATTTTGCTGCTGTTGTTGTTGTTTCGAGGTAGGGTTTTGCTCTAGCCCAGGCTGACCTGGAATTCACTATGTAGTCTCAGGGTGGCCTCAAACTCATGGCAGTCCTCCTACCTGTGCCTCCCTAGTGATGGGATGAAAGGTATGGACCACCAAGCCCGACCAAATACTTTTTTTAAATAAATAAAATTGGACAAGTAGATCTAGATAGCAAGCGTGCTACATCAGGTGTTTTCTGACTTATCCAACCAATTCTTACTGAGTGGCCACTGCCCTTAGTAGGGCAAGACGCTCAGGGGAAAAAGTACTGAGGAAGTTGGCCTGCCTTTAAGGACTCTTAGGGCTTCAGGAACAAGGGGCCCTCTGCCTGGGATAGCAAAATGAACTCCCCAGAGGCCATGTTCCTTATCCTGAGGCTCCAAAGGCCAGGAAATTCCTTCTGACAACTGGAATTCAGAGCTGGATGGGGCCTGGGCTCTGTCAGGCATGTCGTCACCCCTTGGGAGGCTGAGGCGTGGGTGAGTAACCTCTCTTGCCTTCCTCACAGATCTACCCAGACGAAAGTCACTACTTCCACAGCCCAGCCCTCCAACAGCACCTGTACCGTTCCATCATCAACTTTTTCGTGGAATGCTTCAGGATCCAGGACAAACTCCCGACAGCCACAGCGAAAGAGGACGAGGAGGAGGACTAACCACATTCCAGCCCAAAGCACAGACGTGGCTCTTTCTACAACAATATGCAACTGAGGAGTCTCCCTGCCACTCTCTCCCTCCAAGGGCAGGTGGGGCGGAGGTGCTGACGTTCCAGAGCGTGGGTCTCAGTTCCGAAGGCCATCTGGTGTGGGAGACAGGCTCCTTCCCCAGTGGAGACCACACGGCCTGGAACCACCCCACCTCAGCAGCATCGCCTCCTCCTGGTCCCGAGTGACTGGCACATTCCATGTCCCTCCCCCAAGGGGCAAAGTGAAGGACAGATGGCAGTGAGGGCCCACTTGGAACCCAAGAAAACCAGCCCTTAAATTCAGTAGCACTGAGACCCACCCTCTGCGTCAGCACCCTGTGTCTGCATTCCCAGCTGTGCGTCCTGTGACACCAGGGCAGGGCGGTGACCTCAGCGGCCCATGTTCCTCCATGACTGGCTCCCCTCTGTAGTTAGGAGAGCCCACACTTCCCATCTGTACCCTCAAAACCTCTTTATGTACAAAGTATGACCATAGCTGCCAATGGTTAACCTTGTAGAATTCCTTTGTATTTTTCTATGGTTTTAACCGAATGCTCCATTGTCTCTGCTCGTGAGTTGTTTTGCTGTGTTTTGGTTGTTTTTTTTTCTCTCTCTCTCTCTCTCCTCTCTGTATTTCTTTCATTGCTTTGCTTTCCACACTGTGCTTATTTGAATGAGCGGCTGCTGTCTGGGCAGTGCTGTGTCAGAAGTAGTGAAGGCTTGTGAGACCCTGAGTGAGAGAGACTGCACCCAGCGGCTCTTAACCAACACCCACCAGGACACCCCTCTCCCACTGAGCTGTGCTGGGAGACAGGCGTCCTAAAGCCACTCCTTTCCGCCTTGATCAGGTGACTTTTCAGGTAGTGTTTGGTTAAACATCCTAAGACAGTGGGTTGGTTCCACCCCTCAGTCTGCTGGGTGAGCCTGGCATCCTGCCGGGCGACATAGAGGCACACACATCCCGGGGTGCCTTCCTCCTGTGCCAGCAGTGAGATTGACGTTAGCCTGTAAGATACACGCTGACCAGATGTGCAGCCACTGTTTCCAGTGTATATTTCATTGCGTTGTATATAAAGAAAGGAATGTGTGTCTGACATTCGTGCATCCCCCCTCCCCAGCGCTAACCTTGTACTGATCTTGCATGCGGACACCTCTCTCTGGCTGGTCTGGCCCTTCCAGAAGTGCTAGTTTGAAATATATCAATTATTATCATTTCCTTTCAGGCTTGTTGATAACCTGAATGTCAGTACTGATTTCTCCAGCTTCCAGTCTTGCTGGGGTGTCCTCGAGACCCGATCTGCAAGGAGATGTGTTCCATGTCGCTTTTTGGTGTTCGGGGGCTCTGGTTCCATCCACGCGACTTTGAACGTCGGTTCTTGTAAGATTCGGTAGATCTTTGTCCCAGGTTTTTACAGGTGATGCAAGCTGACAGCCAGGACTGATCTGAAAGCCACACGAGCGTGGTCGATCTTGGCAATGGCAAAGCTAGGGAGGTCTGAAAACGGGCATCAACTCTGGCTGCAAGACCTAGTCGGAGGCTCTGGGGCTGCGGCATGGTCGGGCTTGTCACCCTTGAATAAAACATTATTTTACCACGTGCTTTGACCTTTTCTTGCCCCTCTGCTATCTCACCTTAGAAAGCGGCCAAGGCTTCAAGACACGTTGAAAGGCCTCATTGCACCCCAAAATAAATGCATTGAAGAGCCTTGTGAACCTCAAATCAAATACATGCCATGGGGCTGGGCGGAGGGCTCACATCTGGAATTCCAGAACTTGGGAGGTAGAGGCTGGAGGAGCAGGAATTCAAGGCCAGTGATTTTGAGGATAGTCTGGGCTCAACGAGACTAAGAAGATGAGGCAAAGGAGGAAGAGGAGGAGAAAGGGAAGAGGAAAGAGAAGGGGAGGTGAAGGAGGAGACGGAGGAGGAGGAGAGCCTGAAGGTAGCAGCCACGTGGAAAGTATTTCAGAAAGTAAAACCAATCAGCTCTGTTCACATTAGAAGAAGTGGGTCTTGTCAAGCTTGGGCATGCGTGGGGTGAAGACACGGAGTATTCCCGAACTAAGCTGGGGTTTAATCTCTCCTTGCTATGCCCCATTCCTCTCATCCGGAAAAGGACATTGTGCTCTGGAAATTATAGACAGGTGGCTACCGCTTGGAGCAGAGTCTCCCTGAAGCCTTCTAGAGCAGAGGGAGATGAGGGCCTTCCCAATGGGGACCGGAGATGCCCTGGGAGTGGCCAGTGTCTGCCCTGAGGGCTGTCCTTCCTTGTCATCCTACCCTGGTGTGCGCTTGAGGCTTGTTCTTAATTTTATAGAAGCTCTCAGTTAAGCAGTTACTTTGCGTCTCAGAAGAGACTTTGGACTTCTGGACAGTGTTGGGACTGTTAATGACTACGGGGGCTTTTGAAAGTGAACAGAATGCATGTTGTATTGTAAGGTGACCATGAGCCCATGGGGACAAGAGATGGACGTCTGTGAGGTAAAAGTAACATGTTAGGGGCTGGGGAGACGGCTCAGCAGTTAAAGAAACTTGACGGCAAAGTTCACCAGCCCAGGTTCAATCCCCCAGTACCCACATGAAGTCAGATGCACAAAGTCGGACAAGCATCTAGAGTTCTTTTGCGATGACAAGAGACCCTGGGGTGCCCATTCTCCCTGCCGCTCTCTCTTCTTCCTCTTTCTCCTTTCTCTCATTTTCCCCATCTTTACAAATAAATAAATACATTTGTAGGTCAGGAATACATGTCTGTTTATTATAAATGGTGCTTGTGACCCTTTGCATTAGGAGACCAGCCCTACTGGTCTTGGTTCTTTTTTAAAAAAATTTTTAACTGATATCTTTATTGTTCAGAATTAGATACATTGTATGAGCAAGCATTGTGTTGGGGTCCCCATTTCCCTCCTCCCTGTCCCCAATCCACTGGGTATCCTCCTCGGTGGGCATACTGGATCAATCCATGGGGTAGGGGGTTATGGAGAGCACAGGAAGCAGCCAGGTTCCCCCCTCCTTTGTGTGCTGTTGCTGAGGGGGGGTGATGTCTCTGGATATTCTCTCCCACCATGGCTCTTACAATCTTTCCGCCCCCGATAATTTTTTAAAGTGACATGTTATTATGTCAACTTGACAAGAAGTGAATTTGTGGGCCTTTAATCCCAGCACTTGGGAGGCAGAGGTAGGAGAATTGCCATGAGTTTGAGGCCACCCTGAGACTACATAGTGAATTCCAGGTCAGCCTGGATTAGAGCAAAACCCTACCTCGAAAAACAAAAAAAAAAAAAAGTGAATTTGTGATGGTTATTATTTTCAACTTGGGAGGCAGAGGTAGGAGGATCCTGTGAGTTCAAGGCCAGCCTGAAACTACATGGTGAATTCCAGGTCAGCCTGGGCTAGAGCAAGACCCTACTTCAAAAAACATGTCATACATATATACACATATACGCATACATATATATTGTTGACTTGACAGGATGTAGAGTCACTTTAAGAGACAAACCTCTGGGAATGTCTATGGGGAAGTTTCTAGATCGTGTTGATTAAGGAGGGGAGATCCAGCCTAACTGTAGCAGCACTGTTCCATGGACTGAGGTCTCAGACTGAATGAAAAGGAGAATGTGGGCTGAGCACCAGCATTCGCCACTCTCTGTCCCTGACAGGAAGCAGGGGACCAGCTGCGTCATCCTAACGGGATGGACTGTGTCCCTTTGAACTGTGAGCCTTCCTCTTGTAGGTTGCTTTTGTCAGGTCATTTGTTCAAAGC
>PVHP010038978.1:0-16586 GCA_004024765.1 Zapus hudsonius | reverse complement strand
AAAAGAATGTTTATTTTCCAGCACTTGGTTGTTATGTTCTGTATATATCTGTTAAATCCATTTGATCTATTTAACTCTGATGATCGTTAATTTTTTTTTGTCTACATGACCTATTGGTGAGAATGGAGAAAGGCTTCAAGACATTCACTACTGCTGTGGTTAAGAACAATGTATGCTTTTACATCTAGTCGTGGTTTTTATAAAATTGGGTTAACTTTAATGTTCATGAACATATGTTTAGAATTGTAATGCATGTCAGCAATCCCAGCAGGTAGGAGCCAGAGGAGGAAGAACTGCTGCAAGTTTGAGGCTAGCCTGATCTATATAGTGAGTTCCTGGCCAGACAAGGCTATGTAGAAAAGACTCTATCAAAAAAAAAAAAAAAAGCATCAAAACAAGCAAACAAAACAAAGCAGAATGTTATAGTATAGGGATTTGTGGAATGAATTATAGCTGTCAAGTTATAATTGTGGTAATGTAACCTGTAGTATTATTAAATGAACAACGTAGGGCCTCACTCTAGCCCAGGCTGACCTGGAATTCACTATGTAGTCTCAGGGTGGCCTTGAGCTCACAGCAACCCTCCTACCTTTGCCTCCCAAGTGATAGGATTAAAGGCGTGTGTCACCATGCCTGGCTCTTTTTGTAACTTTTTAATGACAACTTCATACACATCAACAATATACCATGAACAAAGTCCTCACCCGCCACCTTCCCTTCCCCCTCCCTAGACTCTCACACTGAATCTCTTCTTTCAAATAGTCTCTCTTCTATTTTGATGTCATCATTTTCCCCCATGAAGAATTCTTGTGATGATTAAATAAAACATATGAAAAAGATTATCAAAGCTCCAGGCATACCAAATTTTTTTTTGATTTTTTTTTGTTTTTTGACATAGGGTCTCTTTCTAGCCCAGGCTGACCTAGAATTCACTATGTAGTTTTAAGGTGGCCTCGAACTCACAGCGATCCTCCTACCTCTGCCTCCCAAGTGCTGGAATTAAAGCCACGCATCACCATGCCCAGCTTCAAAAAGTTTTTTTTTTTTAAATTCCCCTTTTTTATATCTTAATTTACAGTTACGAATTTCACATCTTTTAAAAAACATTTATTTTTTGTCTCCCACCTCCTCCATTTCTTAACCTAGTATTATTGCAGACTAAAATGATGTTATTTGGGGCTGGAGATATGGCTTATCAGTTAAGGCCTTTGCCTGCAAAGCAGAAGGACCCAAATTCAATTCCTCAGTATCCACGTAAAGCCAGATATACAAGGTGGTGCATACATTCTCTCTCTTTCTCTGTCTGCTTCTTCCTCTCTGTCACTCTCTCTCAAATAAATAATTTTTTAAAAAAGATATTATTTGCCATTAATATTCCATAAGCCTTTTATGGAGTAAAAAGATAATTATATAGGTCTTATTACTTATATTTGGGCTATTACTATTAAATAATATAAATAAACAGAAAATATTCAACTTTCCTTACCTGACATGTCTGCTGAATCACCTACAATGAAAAAGTAGCAAAAAAATACTTATTTGTAAATAATGTAAGTAATAACAGTACATTTTATAAATTTATAAATCCCAATAATGAATTTATAAAAATATAAATCCCAATTATTATAATATAATTTAAAATTCTTCAAATAGCTACAAATTAGTTTATGACATTAAATTGAGTAGATTAAGAGAAAACACTTCAATTAACATTTGATATAAATTATCAATCTTTTGTTGGATAAAAGCTTTTTGATTTCAGGTATGTAACATGAACTCTAAAATTTTAATTATAGCAATCTAACAAATAATACTGATAGGAGTCTGCTTTAGTTATGAATGCACTACTCATGCCCTTTGGAGGTGACTGCCTCTGTCTGCAAGGAAGACTCAGATCCAAACTAAGGCGAAGGTTACTGTGGAACTTGACACAAAAATGTTCTTTCTTTTCACTAAAGATTTTCTGTATGAGTAAAAGTTGGCCATGAAAGAATCGCAGAAACCAATGTCCATGACATTTGTGGTAGAAATGCCTACTAACAAAGTCAGCAAGAAAGGGAACAGTCAAAATTGAGGAATCCACTAAAAAACAGATAAGTATCTTCATCAGTCAAGCTTTTTATCTATCTCTATACAATAATGGTTTCAAAGAGACCCTGATAGCATAAAGCATAATAAATGTGTTGATCAGGACTGTGAGCGAAGAGAGAAGTATCCAACTGTCACATGGACAAGAAATACCAGATTTCATTCTGAACATACTCTGATGACTGCCCAATGGTGATAGCATTTGAAACTATGTCCCATGAAGAACAGTTGAGAGACTCGGCTTGCCCTTGATGAACCAGAGGTTACAGGGTCTGGGACAAGAGAATATACCGCAGACCAAGGCCAGGACATCACAGGCCCAAACATTTTTCGTTATCAATCAATTTAAAATTTACCAAACGTACTGTGTTCCAGTCTTAATCTTGATGAGTGCATTAGCATGAGCACCAGTAAATTAGAACTTCTAGAGTTTGCAGCTCCATCCTTCCCCACAAGGAGCATGGAAGCTCATATGCTGCTATGGAATGTTGTATTCCTCCAAAACTCCTCCTAAACTAGCATAACCTCACATGTGATCATGCTAGGAGATGCGGCCTCTGGGACTGGTTAGGTCGTTAAGAGTGGAGCCCATTGGAGGACCAGCAGTCTGGTAAGAAGAAACAGGGGAAAGACAAGCTTTTTCTCTGCCGTGCGAGGACATAGCAATGCTATGCAAAAGATTCCTCTGAGTTGAAATATTCCATTGTAGAGAGAGGACTGAGGCTATGGGGATTCAGGAAGTCAAGTCAGGGAGACCTGAAACTTAAAAGGTCACATGACCTCTCCTTCAGGTTCTAGGAATAATTAAGGGCACAAGTCTGGGGAAAGGCTGCAAGACCCCTCCCTACGGCTATATACACAGAAAACAACTGCTTGGAGAGGGACTCTCCAACTGAGCTGCCTGCAAGTCATGTAGTGTGCTGGACTCTGCTGCTTGCAGGTTTTGAGTGAGCTCTAGACTGTGTGATGTCCATTGCTCTGTAAGTAACCCCTCACCCTGCTCTGTAAATAACCCCCCCAAAAAAACTCAATGGTTTGCCCAAACTGATTTTGCAGCAATTGTACTTTGGTCTGTCTGTCATCTTTGCCCAAGCTGGGGTGAAAACGTGTGTTCTTGTCTCCTGTGACAAGCAACAAAGCCAGTTTGTAAGCTAGGAAGAATGGCCTCACCACAGCCAACCATGTTGGCACCCCCCACCCCCATCTTCAGTTTTCACTCTCCAGAGCTGTGAGAAGAGCTTTGTAAAGCCACACAGCCTATGGGACTTGCTATGGCAGTTTGGACTCCTAAATGCCACCCATCATCCCCCAAGACACAGCCACCCTGTGGCCACCCTTCATGAGTGCATGTACTAGTGCAATCTGCTCCTGGGAGGACAAAGTCTGAAGAAAGGCTGAGGGAGGCCCAAAAGTTGGTTGAGGACCATTTTGTAGAGAATTCTGGGATTTCAAAATTCAAAACTTTATTCAGTGAGGGGGAGGTTCCTTCATGAAAAGCAACCCCATTGCTGTCACACATACTTTGTCCCTTGGATTGTAGTTGAAAGCTATCCAAAGTGGGCTTTCTAAAAGAAAAGTACTAATTAAGATTCTCCCAAACTGGAGGTAAAGTCCTAGGAATCAGTGACTAGCTGGAGATAACCCAAGAACAAGAACCAGCGAGTGCAGCAATCACGGAGAAATGGACATCTGTTCTGGCTGAAATACCACTTCCTAGAGAGATTACACCACTTCATTTAGGCATGAAATGGTGGATTTAAGTACATAATGATGGACTGGATAAGATCTGTTTGATGCTGAAAGCCAAGAGTCTCGCCAACAAAGAGGGAGTCTGACCACAATTGGCTAAAGTGCCACACACACACAAAAAAATCAAACTTTCAATTTCTTTATGGTTTCTATGAGTTTGAACAACACAACAGCAAACAATCTAAAGTGTTTTGTGAAGCCGGGCGTGGTGGCGCACACCTTTAATCCCAGCACTCGGGAGGCAGAGGTAGGAGAATTGCCTTGAGTTCAAGGCCACCCTGAGACTACATAGTGAATTCCAGGTCAGCTTGGGCTAGAGTGAGACCCTACCTCGAAAAACCAAAAATAAATAGATAAATAAATAAATAAAGTGTTTTGTGTCTTCTGGGTAATAAACTTGACAGCAAACTATAAGTAAATTCCCTTTATGCTAAGAAGAAACAATGTCCCTTCTTCAGTTTTCCCCTGAGTTTATCATATACTTAACTATTTACCAGTGGCCAGAAATGGCTCATACCTGTAATCCTAGTACTAGGGAGATTGAAGCAGGAAGAATGCTAAAAGTTTAATGCCAGCCTAGGCTAATAAGGAAACCCTGTCTTAGAAAAAAAATACACAAAAAACAAAATAATACAATACAAAACAAAAATAACCAAGGGCTAGAGAGATGTCTCAGTGGTTAAAGGTACTTGCTTGAAAAGTCAGGGATGGCCCAGGTTCAATTCCCCAGTGCCCACATAAAGCCAGATGCACAAAGTGGTACATGTGTCTGCAGATTGTCTGCAGTGGCAAGAGGCTCTGGTATGCCCATTCTCTTTTATAAATACATGAATATCTGGTGATGCATGCTTGGGAGGCAGATGTAGGAGGATTGCTGTGAGTTCCAGGTCAGCTTAGGCTAGAGTGAGACCCTACCTTGAAAAAAACAACAAAAATTAGTCATCCGTGAAGCATTTTTGTTAGCTATTTTGTGGAAATCACAAGTGGGGCAAAACATAGGATTACATACATGACCATAAAATTCCCTCAACTACCTGGTGGTGGGGTTTGACTTGGAAAATGACTAGCTGCTACATATTCATTATACTGTTGCCTTCCAAAACAGAGGGAAGGAAGTGGAGAAAGAGCTAAAAAGATTATTTTGTGACCGTGACAAAAATTTGTTTAATTTTTATTATTTATTATCATTATTGTGTGTGTGTGTGTGTGTGTGTGTGTGTGTGTGTGTGTGTTTATGGGTGTATGGATGTGCCAGGGTCTCTTGTTGCTGCAAACAAGCATACATTCAACTTTATGTGGGTGGATAATAATTAAACCCTTGCTTTCAGGCTTTGCAAACAGGCACCTTTAACAGCCTAGCCATCTCCCCAACCCCTACTATGACAGTTCTTCACTAAAAGGGAAAAACTACCTGAAATCAATAAACCAAAGTACAGATTGTTAAAAATAAAGATGGGTGCACACCTTTATTCCCAGCACTCAGGAGGCAGAGGTAGGAGGATTGCTGTGAGTTCAAGGTGATCCTGAGACTATATAGTGAATTCCAGATCACCTGGGCTAGAGTGAAACCCTACTTTTCAAAATATCAAAAGCCAAAAATAAATAAGTAAATAAGAGAAAACTATGGAGCTAATATTAGTAGAATTGTTTCAAAAGGAGAAGAGAAATTCAAGAAGGAACAAAGTTGGAAAATAATAAAAACTTCTAAAATCTATTCACAGACTGTACATTCCTATACAGGGATTTTGTCTCTTTAAAAGCTACTTCCATCCCCAGCATGTACAGCAATGCATGGCATATGCAGGTGGATAAGTTTGCTGATCAATGAACTTACTCCATAAACATCAATACAACAGTAACCATGTGGCCAGAGGCACTGAGTCAGTATTCAGGTAATATGGCTTCTACCTTTATAGGAGAGAGGCCACATCTGCTGTGTAGAGGGAAAACAAGATTTCAGTTGTAAAAAAAAAACAGTCCAAATAGGGGCTAGACATAAGCACTCATATACAAAGACTGCACTATTTTGTGTACAATGGGTGATAATGGTCTACTTTCTATAGAAGAAACTCCAGGGAAGAATTTTTGGAGAATAAAAGAACCAGCAAGAGGAGGGAGTAGGGAGGCCATGGAGAGGGAGATGAGTTAGAAACAAATATGGCATATATGCATGAAAATGTCACTTGAAACCTATCAGTTTGTATGCTTGCTTAAAAATTAGTTAAAAGAATAAAGAGAAAACTGCAGAAGGAGAAATTTAAGGCTCCATGTGGCATAGTTATAGAACTAGGCAACCTAGAGAACAAGTTCCTGACTGACAAATTTAGTAACTGCATGGAAAATGAAGTTACTAAAAGTGCAATTACTTTATTAAAGATAGATTCCTAAAAAGCTAGAGTAGCAGTCATGGCCCAGTGAGAACACAATGAATTCAATAACTTTTACATGCTTTACCAGTTCTGAGGATCTGACAGACCAAACCTATGATGCAGTCACTGCTCACAGTGACCACTGACGGGCACAGTAACAGACCTGGAACTCACTCTGTAGTCCTAGGCTGGCCTCAAACTCAGAGCCTCATAGCAATCATCCTCCCTCTGCCTCCACAGTGCTGGGATTAAAGGCATGTGCCACCACACCCAAGTGTGTTGTATATTCTTAAATGAAATCTTTTGCTGACCAGATATGCTTGTCAAGAGACTAAATTAGTATTGCCTTTATACAATGATGTAAGTTTTGAATTGTCTGAACTCAGATGGTAAGTGTGATGGCTAGGCTTTGTTGTCAACTTGATCTTTTTAATTATCTTGGGTGGGTCTCTGAGGATGTTTACAGGAAGGCAGCCTCTTTCGCTGTTATGGAACTTCCCCCTCAATCTGTAGTTTCAATAAATACTTTCCTCCCACAAATTGTGCCTGGTTTGAAGATTCATCCCAGCAGTGTGTGGCTGACTACGACAGTAAGGGAAGACTAACTTTAGGAAAATAAATTACAAGATGTAATTGAATAAGCTGCCTTATATATACATATATTTTAACCAATTCACAAACTGTAAAACATTTTAGTTTTTCCTAGAATATGGAATTAATTTTATCAAAACAAAATTTTCAAACAGTTTCTTTTTAAAATATAGAAACATACCTACTTGGCCAGTTGCCACTATGTTGATAAATTTGGGGTGCTGATTCACAGTGAGACACAGAATATCATCATTATGTTCCTGATAAAAACTCTGAGTCCCTATAAACAAAGAATTTGAAAAATATGTTTAAAAACTTCAAGATATGGGCTGAAGAGATGGCTTAGTGATTAAGGCATTTGCCTGCAATGTAGAAGGACCAGAGTTCGATTCCCCAGTGCCCATACACAACCAGATGCACAAGAGGGCACATGTGTCTGGAGTTCATTTGCAGTGACTTGGAGGCCCTGATGTGCCCATATTCTCTCTCTGTCTGCCTCTCTCTCTCTCGCTCTCTCTCTTTCAAATAAATAAAATATTTAAAAAACTTCAAGATATAACAGCCAAATAAATACACTTATTTAGCTCAGTAAGTTAATTTCTTTTTAAAAAATTATTTTTATTTATTTATTTGCAAGCAGAGAGAGAAAGAAAGAGAAGAGACAGAGAGAGAATGGGAGTGCCAGGGCCTCCAGCTGCTGCAAATGAACTCCAGATACATGTGCCACCTTGTGCATCCGGCTATATTTGGGTACTGGGGAATCAAACTTGGATCCTTTGCTTTGCAGGCAAATGCCTTAACACCTAAGCCATTTCTCCAGCCCATACTATAGACTTTTTTTTTTTTTTAATTCTGGACAGCTTCTCTGATAAACTATTACTTGCAATTTTAACAAAGAAGTTTAAGTTGCTAGACAAAAACTTCTAAATCAAAAGCAATGTGTTGTTGAGAGTATGTAGAGAATTAAGAATTACCTGTAGCAACATTGTGCAGAATTCCAACAGATGCAGTATGATAAATTATATCGTCACCATCATTCAAATAGTGCACATTATTCCTGCAGTCTCTGCCTCGATAACCAAAAACCAGCTCCAACACAAGGTCCTAAAACAACAATGATGAAATAATTATCCAATTATCTTCTTCCTCATGTATTAAATGCTCATCAATGTTTGGTGATATGGACAGCACCAGTATTTTCAGTCAAATAGAGGATGTTTTTGGCGTGTTATAATCTTCAAACACAAAATTTAGCTAGATATATTTTTCTAATAACCTGTTTCCAACAATGGAAACACATTTAATATTCCATATTTTTCAGTACAAATATCATAAAAGGAAGAGGTTATCATGAGGTTGTCCGATTCTAAGAGTATTAGATTTATTTCCATGTTTCCATGGAAACACAGGCAGTACTTCACATGTACAAAAGAATATTTTAATTTGTATTCACTGTCAAAGTACTTGCTCTAGATGCATAACTCAGGGTCAGTTATGTACAGGCTAAGTTCTCCGAAGACTACAAAGTGATGCCAGGTGTGGTGGCACTCTGGAGGCTGAGGCAGGAGGATTGCCAAGAGTTTTCAGCCAACCTGGGCTCCAGTGAGACCCAGCCTCAAAAAAAAAAAGTTATTTCTGACAACTCATGGTAAAATTATAGCAGAGAATTGTACATCTGAACATGTCCCTTTTTACTGGCTGTGTGTGTGCATGCACACAAGTGTGTGAGGGGACTACAATAGTTACCCTCCTACAGCCTTATGCATTGTGCATACTAACTTTAGCATAGTTTGCTTGTTTGCTGCTGATGCTGGTGTCATGAAATGCCTATGAGAAGGTTTCTTGGTGGAAGGAGAGAGGAGAACCAATCTCCATGTAGCCTATACAGTAAACATGTTCCTCCTATGGTGCTATTTAATCTTTAACTTATAAAACCAGCCCACACATATAAGCAAGCATAATATACTGAAAGCATCAAAGTAACAGATCATTCAGATATATTTGTATTTAGGTCATTCACAGGGCTGGGGAGATGGCTCAGCAGTTAAAAGCACTTTCTTGCAAAGCTGGCCAGGTACCCACATAAAGTCCGACTCACAAAGTAGCACATACGTCTGGATTTCATTTATGGTGTCATGAGGTTCTGGCATGCCCATTTTCTCTCCTCTTCTCTCCCTCACAAATATAATTATGTTTAAAAAGATAATTAACATATATTTGTATTTGAATTTAGATAAATTCAGGCCACTACTTATGAACAATTAACAGAAAAAGTCATTTGAAAAATTAAGACAGAAGCCAGGTATGATAGCATACACCTTTAATCCCACCACTTGGGAGGCAGAGGTAGGAGGACTGCTGTGAGTTTGAGGCTGGCCTGGAGCTAGAGTTCCAGATCAGCTTAAGCTAGAGTAAGATACTGTTCCAGGTCAGCTTAAGCTTGAGTATGAGCCTACCTTGAAAAAACAAAAAACAAACTAAAAAAAGCCACAAAATATTAAGAGAAAAGGAGAATATGACTCTGAAACTCAGCCTTGAGTAAGAGTTAAGCAATCAATTTCTACAAACCAGTACAAAAGATAACTCAATATACTCAATTTCATGAAAATTAATGGCAAAACTCAAGTATTTTATAAACAAAACCCTGGCACATTAGGAAATGTTTTTTTCCTTACCTCTATGGGTCTCTTTTTCTTGCCAACATTATTGGTCTGAAGTTTCTCTGGATGAGGCGGGGCCCTGCTCACTGGGGGCCTGAAACAGAGAGGTGGGAGAGGAAGCAGTGTTATCTAAGGCCTTTTCTGGGTCTCCCACCCTTCCCTCCAGGGCCCTAAAAAAACCTTCTTGAAAGGGAGAACAGTCTGGGCTCCCTGTCTGTGCTCTCTATAGCTCTATCATATCTAGTGCAGAAAAATGAAAAGAAATATCATTTTATTATTTTTTTTTACTTTCAATGTCTTTCACATATTTCATAACATAAATAATAGTCCAGAAGCAGGTCGTTTAACATAAAAATGTTAGTCTGACCCACTGGAGGATTTTTTTTTTTTTTTGGTTTTTCGAGGTAGGGTCTCGCTCTAGCCCAGGCTGACCTGGAATTCACTATGTAGTCTCAGGGTGGCCTTGAACTCATGGCGATCCTCCTACCTCTGCCTCCCGAGTGCTGGGATTAAAGGCGTGCGCCACCACGCCCGGCTTTGGAGGATTTCTTGATGGGTCAACAAAGCCACCAGGCTTTCTGCTCTAAAGCACTGTAATCTCTCAAGTAGCATAAGTTTCTTGTTGAAAGTGAGTTTGGATGGTCTTTCATGAACTTTCTATACTGTTGGCAATATAAATCACATCTGGGCATAAATCTTTAATAACATGTCCGTCCATGCTCCTCCTTAGGTGCTCCTCCATGCCCTGTACTTTTATGCTTTCTGAAGCCCCTCATGTTGGCTAATGGTATTGCCATCACAGTTACTCAAGGAAGGTATTTTATAGTCACAAAACACAGCAAGCCACATAATACTCTTTTTTTTTTTTTTTTTTTTTTGGTTTTTCAAGGTAGGGTCTCACTCTAGCCCAGGCTGACCTGGAATTCACTATGTAGTCTCAGGATGGCCTCGAACTCATGGTGATCCTCCTACCTCTGCCTCCCGAGTGCTGGGATTAAAGGCGTGCGCCACCACGCCCGGCTCATAATACTCTTTAAAGGTAATTATCTCTGATAGTCCTCTTCCCTAGTCCATCAAACACTTACCTGTCCCTACATGCCAGCTCTCTACTCTAGACCCCTTTTCTCTTCTCAGAAGTTACTTACAATGGTCCATGTGCCAACAGTGAAAGAGAAGTCACATTCTTTTGTTTAATTAAAAAAATATACTTAGTTTATCTCAAATAACTATTATTCAGATATTTCATAAACTGGGACCTAATTCGTTGCTTTCTAAATTTTAAATATTCAATTCACAACTAAATCATAAATGATGCTGACTTTCTTATAAAAAATTCCAACATTATCTCCTAAAATTAAAGACATAAAGATATTTCAAAATTGTTTTTGAGTTATATATTTATAAAAACTAAATGAAGTGTTGTATCTTGACCATGCGATATAAAATTAGTGTAGAGGACTGGAGGTGTGGCTTAGTGGTAGAATGCTTGCCTAGCACAAGTAAGGTCTGGGTTTGATCCTCAGTAGTACAAAAAATGTAAAATAAAATAAATGTAGATTTTCATATGTAATGTGAAATGGCATGTAGATTAAGTATGAATGATTGGTGTCATAAATAGTGTCTTTACCAGGAACATGTAACTTTTCAAGTTATAGAAATTTGGAGATCAAACCATATTTTTTTGAATGTTCATATGTGTAAATACTACTGAATTTATAAGATTTAACATAGACCTAGTAACTTCAAAGAATGATAAAAAGTTTGGTGGTTCTTCCAAATTAATTTTGTTGGTGAACTTTATTCTATACTAGTGTCTGACAGTTTTATTTGTAACACATACAATAAGCTGGCAAATTTTAGTTGCACAACCTGATATAACTATTAAGCATATTTTTATAAAGATCATTTACACAGGCATAATATTGTTTAAAATGAAAATTATATAACTTGTAAAATTATAGAAGTTGAATGGATAAAGTTTTAGTAGAGAATTACTTAGAAATTCAATAATTACAACACTACTCATCTCAGGGTTACTAACTCCAAAAGTGGGGGTAATCTGTGAATAGAGATAAAATAAAGAGCACCAAGTAATATATCTCATTATGGCAAATATGAAAGATGACAAAAACACAAATAAGTCACATAAGCACAGCAAGCAGAAGGTTACCTGGAGCCTCTTCAGCAGCAGACAAGGAAAAAGATTACAAAACAAATTTAAATTTAAAGCAGTATTACAGGATCTTCTGTAATAAAGTATTTTTTATGTTTAGCACAGATAAACTGCATTTCACACATTAAAGGCCTGTTGTTTTTAGGTTATTGCTAAACTTAAAAAGCTTAAATTATTCCATTAATGTTAGGGAAATTAGAAAAAAGTTTTGTTTGTTTTAAAAAGGGAAGACAGGCTGGGGAGATGGCTGAGCGATAAAGGTGCTTGCTTGCAAAGCCTGCTAACCTGAGTTCAATTCCCAAGCCATCTGGTAAGCCAGACACAAAAAGTGGCACTGGTGTCTGGTGGCAAGAGGCCCTGGTGCTCCTCCACAGCCAAATGCACAAAGTGTTATGTGCATCTGGAGTTCATTTGTAGGGGTAGTAGGCCCTGGCGTGACGAGTCTCTCATTCTGATTATAAATAAATAAAACATACTTGTTTAAAAAAGGAAGACAGGGGCTCGAGAGATGGCTCGGCAGTTAAAGTGTGTTCCTGCCAAGCCTAATGATCCTAGTTCAATTCCCCAATACCTGTACAAAATGGTACATATATCTGGAGTTTGTTTGCAGTGACTGGAGGCCCTGGCGTAACTCACTCTCTCTCTCTCTCTCTCTCTCTCTCTCTCTCTCTGTGCTTGCTAATACATAAATATTAAAAAAAGATAAATGGGAATCTAAAATGTTCTATGCTCCTAATTTTAGAGGGTCATTCTTATTTTTCTTATTAGGCTGTATAATCTGAATTTCAAGCAAGTATTCATCTTTGGTCTTAAGAAAGGGAAACAGAACCACCACTAGTTTAAAAGCATAGTAGCACTGGAGCTGCTTTTAGGGAAACTACCCAAGACCACCCTTATTCATAGCTAACAAGTTCCTGAGATAGTCAATCCATGCAAGCAAAACGAGGCATCCTGGTGGGTTTGGGATTTGGCTAGTAAAGCAAATATTAAAAAGACAAATGGGGGCTGCAGAGATGGCTGAGCAGTGAACAGTGCTTACTTACAAATCCTGAAGGCCCAGGTTTAATAATTCCCATGTATTCATGTAAAGCCAGATGCACAAACTGGCACATGCATCTGGAGTTTGTTTACAATGGTAGAAGGCCCTGGTGAGCTCATCCACCCATCCATCCATCCATCCATCCATCCATCCATCCATTTTTTTCTCTCCCAAATAAATTTTTAAAGAGAAAAATGGTGGTGTTTGCCTATAATCCCAGCACTTGGGAGGCCAAGCAGGAGAACTGCTGCGAAATGAAGGCTAGCCTGAACTACCCAGTGAGTATCAGGGCAGCTGGAGGTATATTGCAATAACTGTCTCAAAGACAAAACAAAACTGCTGGGTGTGGTGGCTCACTCCTTTTGTCCCAGAACTCAGGAGGCCAAGGCCAACCTGAGACTACATAGTGAATTCCAGGTCAGCCTGAGCTAGAGTGAGAGCCTACCTCAAAAAACAAAACAAAACAAAAATCCCAACACTTGGGAGGCAGAGGGGCAGAGGTAGGACAGGAGGATCACTATGAATTCAAGGCCAGCCTGAGACTACACAGTGAGTTCCAGGTCAGCCTGGGCTAGAGTGAGACCCTACCTTGAAAAACAAAACATTGTTTGCCCACTAAACAACGTAACTCATTGTGGATAATAAAAAAAATATTGCCATTTGAAAAAAAAACAAATAAAGAAAGAAAGAAAACAAAACATTTACTTCACCACAAAAGAAAACTTCTTTAATAAGAGTGTAGAACATGTCTATAATCCTAGCACTAGGTGGCTGAGGCAAAAGGATCTCAAATCTCAAAAACAAGAATGATTGCCTATTGTGTGAGGCCCTGGATTTGATTCTGGAGGCGAGAGGAGACAGATGACAATGCCATTAGTCATGACAGAGCTGGAAGGGATCCATTGTATACCCCTTCTCACTGAAGCCAGGAACCTTCCTTACCTGTCTAGAGCATTCCTTATAGAGCCCATGATGAGTGCCCATCTAAAGTACATGAGTATGTTCTGTGACAGGGAGGTCACTTCTACTTAGAAATCTGTGCATATCCAAGATGGCAATTTTTGCCTCTACCTAGTTTTCTTATTTTGAAATAAACGATTCCTAGAATAAGTGGCTATTGTCATCTGAAGTGGCCTTCCGACTTTTCTTCATTCTGTATTTCTATAACCCTGTCAATAGTCCGTGCTCCCTTTAATGTGGATATCCATACTAAATTGACGAGATACGGGGCTAGATATGAATGCTTCATTTCTGGTCAATTGATGTGAGATTATGTGGGCCTTTTCAGAGTAAAGCACACACTGGATTCATATTTACATATATTACCTTGTTATATGCTAATTTTACAGATGACTAATTCTTGCTATTAAATAAATTATTCACAGATGCATACTATTTGTGTTTCTGAACAATCTGATCTGAAACATACTTTTTCTTTTTGCTCATTCCGATCTCTCAGCATTTTCATAGTGTTACCATTTACCTGTAAAATTGACTGCTTATTTTCACTGTTCCACTTCAGAAGCTGTCTGAAGCCATTTCCATCTCATCAAAGAAAGCTATAAAAGTACCCAAGAATCTTTCTTATCTATATCATTTCACTAACATAAACTTGCCCATTTTAACATTTTTAAATGAATGCATAGGTTAAACAGCATTAACGAAACTAACAGATTTATAAACTGAGTAATATTTCATTGATAAATATGTATGGCTAAACTTATTTTTGTGAGCTTCTGAAACCTAACTGGAAAACTGTCTAGAGTGTAGATGCTCATGAAGTCACCTGTAAAACCAACATGTCATAATGAAGGCCTACCTTCATAATAGCAGCCACATATTTTGTCTAAAAATGCAACTCTTGTAATATCTGTCCTGCTGCACTTTCCAATTCCTGATCAAATGTAACTATAGGTGTTATCTAATTCTTTGAAATACTCTAAAGATCAAAGTAAAACAACAAACATAGGAATAAAATATGTTCTTTAATATGACACTTACCTTACTACCCCCTGCCTTTGAAAGGAATAGGAAAAAAAGTATAGAGACATATGAAAATTGATGATGAATAAATATAGCAGTTTAGTAAGCAGAATAAAGGTAACATATCAAAGGAATTCAAAGAAAACACAAAATTCCTAATTATGTCACATTCTTTTGAATATTTATCAATTTACATATAAAAAAGTCACTACAAAAACATTTACTGAAAAAGAAAAACATAAAACTAGTCAAATCATTCAGAAAAAATCTACAAAGTATTAACCCAATAGAATAGTGACTATATTCTCTTTAAAGTAGGCATTTGATAAGTGCTTAACAGTCTATGAAGTATTTGCTTACATCTAATATTAATACAAAACCATCTGTACAAGCTATATTATATTCTGAGCAACATATTCAAAACTGGCAAACAGAAATATCTCTTAGTTTATGTCCCTGGATACTATCATTTTGTGAAAATGGACACTCTTCTGAGCCACATTAGTGACTTCTGTCTAAGCATTTTCAAACAAATTTGGCAGGATTGACTCTTAAAAAAAAAAAGAACAAAATGCAAAACAATTTGAAAACTAATTTTGAGAGGCTGAGGAGATGACTGTAGGTCACGTGCTTGCCACATAAGCATAGGGACCCTAGCTTGGATCCCCAGGTGTGCCAGTGAGGGTCTGTGATCTCAGTGCTGGAGAGGTAGAGATAGCAGGACCCTGGGACCTGCGGGCCATCTAGTTTAGTTGAACCCAGTCCCAGATTCAGTGAGACCCTCTCTCAAAAACAAACATGGTGGACCAGCAACTGAGAGACACCTGATGTGGTCCTCTGGCCCTCATCTGCACATGCACACTGTACAAGAACACATACAGATGCACAGATCTAAATCATACTTCTGCTCACATGATTACTAAAATGTATAGATACTAGATTCAATTTTATTATCTCTCTCATCTCCATCAAAAACACTTATAAAAGTCAGCAAATAAGATTAGTACCCAAACACATAGGAACATACATATACTCAAGCATGCAGACGACACATAAGCCAAAAAATAAACATAAAAATAATTTTGATATGGGTTGGTGGCACACACCATTAATCCCAGTACTCGGGAGGTTGAGGTAGGAGGGCCCCTGGGAGTGAGGTCAGCTTGGGTTACACAGTGAGTTATAGGTCAGCCTTGGCTACAGTGAGACCCTTCCTCAAAAAAATTTTTTGGAAAAGCGGCAAAAAATCAAAACTGTCATTGAGTGTGGTGGTGAATGTAATTATAGCACCTGGAGGTGCTGGCAGGAAGACTGTAAATTAATGCCAACCTGGATTACACAGTGAATTCCAGGCCTGCCTGTGCTACAGTGTGAGACCTTATCTCAAAAATTAAATTAGGGGCTAGAGATATGGCTTAGCGGCTGAGGCACTTGTCTACAAAACAGGAAGACCCAAGTTTGATTAACCAGTACTCACGTAAAGCCAGACACACAAGGTGGCACATGTGTCTCGAGTTCGTTTTCAGTGGCTGGAGTGCCTATTCTCTCTCTCTCTCTCTCTCTCTCTCTCTCTCTCATTATCTCTCAAATAAATAAACATAATTTTTAAAAAGTAAATTAAAAATAACCTAAAAAGCAACAAAGATTATATTTATGAAAGTGTTAATCCATTCATCATAGCAGGAAAAATATTTTTTCTAACAAACCACTTTTATTGAAGATCATACTACAGAAATACAGAACCCAAGTCAGTGTGGAGGCAGTGCCCCAGTGCAACACTTCCTTTGTGCAGAAACTGGCAACCGAAGAGAAATACTCTAAGTACAGACCACCTTCACTATAGTGTCATATTTTAAAACCAAAAATATCTTAATCCCTTCAGAAAAATTCTTTTCATTAAGGAGCTTACAGGCAAAGGAATGGACTTTGAGTAT
>PVHP010038977.1:0-17095 GCA_004024765.1 Zapus hudsonius | reverse complement strand
ACTGTTCCTATCTCCAAAAGATCTTCCAATATCGCTTTCCAGAGACATTTTGGTATCATTCATAATTTGAGTTGAGCAAATACAGTTTTCAATGTACTATTGATATTTTATTACCATATTTAATTTATGCTTTGCCATAATATTTATGCTGTGGGATGTAAGAATGTATGAATGAATGAATGGCCTATAAGTTCCTCCACAGACAAAGGAATCATAGTTTCAAACAACACTGCTGCTAACTCTAAGTAAATGTGCTTACCTGAATTTAGGATTTAAACCCAAAAAGCAGAATCCACACCAAAAATAAAAATAGTTGATAATTACACAATGCTATAAATATATTGCCTAAGTATTTTACCACAATGATAATAATATCAATGAATCTGACATGGCTATATTTCCAAGGAAACAATATAAAGAAATTAGACAAAACTGTATGATATAAGCCAAATTAATATGATTAAGGTATACTGAAACATGGTGCTACTTACGAAAACTGTGGGAGATTGAACATGTATTTGAACTCTTCTGTCTTGGATCTATAAAATCAACAATAATAATGTAACAATAATATCTACTTGGCTAATTTCAATACAGAATAGTAAATATGAGGTACTTAAATAAGTGCTTTGAATATAATATATTAAGTCAAGCTATTGGCAATGCATATTGTGGAAAGGAGGGTTGAAGGTGTAGCGAAATGATAGAATCATACATGTTCTGCATATATGAGACTTTAGAATCAATCTTCATCCCATCTCTAACAATTCACAATGAAAAAAAATTGAAAATAATTTAAGAATACTTTAAAATTTCATTGAAAGATGCATAAAGGCTGAGTGTTTAATTATATCAGTTAGCGTTATCATTGGTGGGAGACAAAATATTGGACAAAAGTTAGGAAACGGGAAGGAAGGGTTTATTTTAGTTTACATTTCAGCATACATTATAGTTCAACATGGAAGGGAAGGCATGGAGGCAGGGACTTGAAGCAGAGTTAATTATATTCAGCACACAGTAAGGAAGCAGAGAGAGAATGTTGTTGTTGGTCAACCAGTTCTCTCCTTTTTATACAGTCCAGGACCCTGAGCCATGAAATTGTACCAGATAAATTTAAAGCGGGTCTTTGCCACCTAAATGAACCATATCTATTCATTTTCAAGCAGAGAGATACAGAGAGAGAGTGTGTGCACCAGGGCCACCAACCTGTGGGTGTGGCTTATGTGGGACCTGGGGAATTGAACCCAGGGCCTTAGGCACTAGAGGCAAGTGCCTTAACTGCTGAGCCATCTCTCCAGCCCTAAATGAACCATATCCAGATAATTCATCACAAATAAATTTACAAACGTAAGCAATCGATATAAAACCCAACACTAACACATATTAGTCATTCAAATGATGTTTAGCAAATTGTTCAGATAATGAGTTTGAGATGATGGTATGCAAGGGGCTGTGCACTTCTTATGGTTTCTTTTCCCTCATGGTTTCAGGAACTATACAGCCAGTTTATGGAAAAGGCTATAGAACACTTAAATTTAGATCTCCAGTATGTTCTACCATGGATGACAGATAATATGTATTCACACATTATCAGTTCAATGTGTGAAGCTGTTATATATTTTAATTCCACGCTTATGGAAAATTGTTCTTAGTTATTTTCCATAAAAATATGATAGGACTGATCACACATTGATGTGTCCATGCATGCTCACACAGGCACACATGCACTCACACAAACACAGACACACACACATACACACTTACTTTCTCATATACACACACCACGTTCCTATCTTAATATATTGTTTGGAGTTTTCACTTATGTTTCATGAAGTTATATTTTTATAGTGGTAAATGCAACGTTAACACTCCTATGAACAACAAACCTGAAGGACAGAATGAACTAGATAATTGTCAGCAGGGTCATGAAAGGGAGAGAAAAAAGGCTAAGGTTTGATGTCTTAAGTATGTATAATGGAAAATAATATTCTGACTGTTGTGTTATAGATCACAAAGCAAACATCTTTGGTGACACAAAAGAGCAGAATATAATTATGTACTCAGTTACATCACAAAATATAGAATACTTTCATAATAAATTGACATCATGAAAACCTAGCTTTTATACAGCAAGCTCCTGAGGAAGCTGAGGGCACCACCTGGTACAAGAGCCATGAATAGAATGGGAGGAAGCCAAACCTCAAGAATAAGTGCTTAGACCTGCATCTCCCTGTCCCAGTTATCGGTTCCTTCCCACACTGAGATGTTGATCAGAGACCAAAAGAGGTCCCCAAAACATGACAGATGTCTGTCAAAGCTCTGGAGTACCTCCCAGGCTCAAGGTAAGACCCTATTGCTGAAGAAATCACAAAGTATTATCAAACAACACCCTGAGATCCTTCTAGATCCAGAATGGTAACCAGCTCCCAGATGGTAACACGTGTAGCACTGGAAGGTGTTGCATGAGCTCCCAGGGGAAATTGGTCAATGATATTTGGAGAAAGAAGAGACTAATGATATACAATATAGACAGTTGTCACAAGAATGCTGAACACACGGCTATATGGAAGAGACCAGCAAGTCAAGAAATGCTCATCTGTGCAATAGTGGCACTAAACCAAGGAGTGTAATCAACAGCTTTAAGATTAGCTAAGAGATTTGCTTAGTGACAAGCAACCCTTAACTGGAACTGGGATCCATGGCAAAATCCTTTGGGGATAAAAATCTCAGGCTCCTAGGGGAAATTCCCACTACCAGAGAGCTACAGATAGGCTACACCCATTAGGAGCTAGTCAAAATAGCAATGTGGTCTCATTTAATCTATATTGATCTCATTCTCTGATGGAGATTCTGTTTGTTTTTCAGAAGGCATTGAGAGAGCCTGGGACAACTCAATTCCACCAACAAGTCATTGGATGAAGGCTGATATCCTGGAAGGACAAAAACACACCTGGCCTTCACACATGGCTCAACTGAAACCTATGAGAAAGTGAAGAGACAAACAGGAGACCAATCACCACAGCAAGTCTGATAACCCATGAAAGGTCAATGGAGACAGACACTAATGATACCCAACACAACCCAGGGCAAAGATACAAAGATACAGAAGTTCTCAAAAATAAAGCAGACTTAAAACTTACCCAATATAGCACATGGAATGGAATGGAAGATGGGGTGGAAAGAATGCAAGAGCTATTGTTGGGGAGAATGTCCAGAGACATTGCCCCCTCAGCAACAATACACAACGGGGTAAGGAAAAAAATTAAATTGGGTACCTCTTGTGCAGTTCCTAATCCCCTAAACACATGGACAGATCCTGTGTGTACACTGAGGAAGTACCCCATTGGGTAGGAGACAGAAAAAAAGGGAAATGGGTAAACCTTCACAAGATTTGCTCATACAATGTATATACTTTTTCATAATAATGATATTAAAAAAGAAAATAGCTTTCTGGTGAGCATTCTGTTTGATTTATGACAAGTAAATAAAAATATATATTAAGGAAATACAACTACTCAAACAATTATAAAAGAAAAAACTGGCAACCTCTTGTGCAATTCATAGTCCCTACCCCATGGACTGATCCATTATGCCCACCAAGGAGGACTCCCACATGTTGGGAATAGGGGACAGGTAAATGGAGGTACCACCACAAAATTTGTTCATACAATGTGTTTTATTATTGACAATAAAGATGTTAAAATAATTATTTAACTTTCTAGCTGTTTTCAAGGGCTTTGTTAGTGAACAAGAATTGTTTTGAGTTACATTTTTTCAATGTACTGCACAGTTACTGGAAATGCATCTGAAATACTAAGTGGTTAATCATTTCTATATTTGAACAGAATATAATCTAGATATAGATCCTACTTACTCAACTCACAGGAGAGCATTGCCTTCCTGTCTCTCTACAGCTTAGAATAGAAAATATAATAAAATGGTTTGCCAGCTTGAAATGTAGATAGTAGTATTAAAAAAAGGGCTGAAGATTGTAGTGCATTTACATAATGAATGGCTTTTTCAGTACTTAAAAGTGAGGTGAGGAAAAGCAGTATATTCCAACTGTAAAAAGTAAAATACAATGGGAACAGCAATATGTAGAAATGTTACTATTCATGTCACAGAGAAATAAATGCATATTTATTTAAAAAAATCAGGGCTGGAGAGATTGTTCAGTGGTTAAAGCACTTGACTGCAAATCCTAATGACCTAGGTTTGATTCCCCAGTGTCCACTTAAAGCCGGTGGCACATATGTCTGGAATTCGTTCATTGACAGTATCTGGAGACCTGGTATTCTCATTCATTCTCTTCTCCCCCCCCTGTGTGTGTCTCAAATAAATAAATAAATAAATAAATAAATAAATAAATAAAATATTTTAAAAATTAAATATAAAACAAACATACATGATAAAATATGAAATAATAAGACTCCCTCTCTACTACACTCTATTGCCTTAAGCCTCCTATGAATTCCAGTTTCTTACAGGTAAACCTAGACAAAGCTCAGTAATACAATATTCTTCACATTATGCAGCTAATATTTCATAGGAGCTATACCTCACTTTATTTATTTTATTTTTAATCCAGATGAGCTTTATGATGCTGCCTATGCTTTCTTCACACTGCCACATCCATCTGTATTATCTTTTCCTAAACTACTGTTCATAAAAATCTCATTCCCTCTAAATGTGTCATTGGAACTGTGTTTTTTTCTCTATGAAACATTTCAAAATGGTTAAAATCATTGATTATTATATAATTAAAATACAGACTTCTTAGATTTGATAGAATCAAAATAAGTCATATGCTACCTTGCTTTCATGAGCCCTGATTGACAGATGATCTATGCTGTAGTTTGATGCTAATGTCTGCTGCATAAGGGTCTCTTCTTTTATTGACTGGAAAGATGAACTGGCAAATACAGTAACTGGGAAAATACATGATAATAATACTATTAATAAAATCAATCCCCTTTGATTTTCTGTTGAAATAAATGCAACAAATAGAAGCAATCCAATAAGAATCCTGAATATTCCCACTCATAAACTGATTTATTTATCATCCAACTATCTTAATATCTGCAAAGGCCAGATTGTTCTCTTAAACTCTGGATCTTGGACTTTCTTCCCTTCTACTTTCTGAAGAGTATAGCTTTCTTTGTCAGTCTTTTTCACCCTACCTTATTAAATTCTCAATCTCCCTAACAGTTCATTTGTCATAGCACAAAAATTAAATGTACAAACAAAAGAAAAAAACATTCTATATCCCACACAACTCATTTTACTCCTTTTTAAGTTAATGTTTCTCCAAATGGAAAATGTAGATGGTTATGGTGACAGCTGCATCTTCACTGCCAAAGGGGTTAATAGAATATTCTAAAATAGATCAACGTGTTTCAAATGCAAAATAGTTTAGAATAGGAGCATCAACAAGAATACTTGATAATGGCACCCTTTGAGTCCCTCCTACCACCAGAACACTCAGTCCTCTAGTCCTTTCACTTGCACATGGGCAATGCTTCTTATCCTGGATCTAGTACTTTCTCTGGGCTTCTATTTTTCATCTAGATCTTACAGAAGTAATATTCCATTTCCCTTTGTTTTTAAATTATTTCTCTTGGGGCACTACTCCCTGCAAATGGGTTTATTCTTACTTCCACTCTGAGTTCTAGTCTATCTGCTTATTGGCACTTACATGTGAGTGGTTAATAAGTATCTCAAATACCTTACCCGAATGGTGTCAAAATTTAACCAAAGAAACATACAATTTACAGCCACTTCAGTCTCTTCTCTGATATCAAATGTTCACATAAGCAACAGTTGTACTATTATTAACTTCCTCCATTTCCCCACATCAAAGTAACATTCGATAGCCAAAAATATCTTGAGTATATAGGCTTAATTTTTTACCTTTGTTGTCACGTTCTTTGTTTTTGGCTTGAAATATCTATGTAATTTATCTACCTACTATATGTAGAGTATACCTGAGGACATTCAACTCTAGAGTAATGTTTCTTATATGAATCAAGGTATTCAAATGTCTTCCTCTTACACTGTGAGAAATTTATTTAGAAACTTTGTTGATTCTGTTTAAAAAAAAATGTTCACTTGAAATCATTCTCACTCTTATATTGTGAGAGCAAATTCAAGAATGCTATGACATTATCTTTATAACTAAATCAGCGGCATTTTTATGTAATTTTTATGACTACCAACTTTTTTCTAAAACTAATACTAGATTTGAATTTCAGATAGTTCCTGTAGGTAAAACAAATGTTAGCATGTCATACATTACTTATTCCATTGAAAGTCAGCCTAGAAAAAGAAGATGAAAAAATGATTTCAGGGCCAAAAAATACACAAAATAAACAATTCCCTTTAAATCACCTTTCTAGAAAGTGATTAAAATGTAAAACTAGCAGAGATGCTGTGGTAACTTTCACACTATTAAAAAATCATTGGTGACAATGAAAACACACAAGTAATTTCATGTTGTGATCAACCATTATTGCAACAGTGATAGAAGGACTTATAACTAAAAGGGATGTTAGTATAGAATTTTCTGGAATCCTGTGAGCTAAAGAACATAAAACTTTGGCAAGAAGTTTATAATTTAATAGGAAAATTATTATTAAACTGAAATAATTTTTATAGAAGTAAAATAATTCAGAACTCACATAAAACATGCCAAAAAGAAGATAGACCTAAGAAAAAAGACAATATTTTTATGTAGAAATGTGTAATCTGAGGGTTTGATTGCCTCTGGTCAAGAGCTGTAAATATTTTAAATTTGTTTTATTAAGGATACAAAGTCCATTTAGTTGTGAACCACTGAAAGTACATGCAATCAGTATATCAAAGTAAGCCCATCCTCGTGTGCTGAAAATTTGTTTTTCAAAAAGTATCAAAATTTTTCATGAATTTTAATATTGGGGGGTAGATTGAAATATTTTCTTCCTTTAAAATTTTATCTTTAATTCAAAGGTTAAATTAGTAAAGAGATTCATAAAGGGGTAGATTGAAATATTTTCTTCTTTTAAAAGTGTATTATTTATTCAATGATTAAAATAGTCAGGAAAGGTTCATATGACCATGTTATCATTAGTCTACTTCTGAGAATAAACTCATATCAAGCTGATCTGGCTCTTAAGGTATTTTAAAACTGATTGCATTAGCAACAATATAAGAAGAAAATACCATGTGTAGTAGAAAGCAATTGAGGAGAGTGTAGTTATCAACAAAATATGCACAAGGAAGGGAGCCATGTAGAGGAAAGATGGTAGGACTTGCTTGATGCGTTCTCGCCTTTCTGACAATTGCTTACAACAAAATCTAAATGGATTCCACTGCCAAAAATACGGATCAAGATAAGTACAAGCTAATATTTTGAAACGCATTTATCAAAAAAAAAAAAAAAAGCCGAGATGATGGCAGACGAGTAGCAGCCTTGTCAGGACTCTCTCCATAAAGCTTTTGATTTTCCAGCTGGGATCCAAACTCCAGACCCAGCCTGCCCTGAACCCAAGCCCACCCTCTCCCCAGATCCTGCACCAGCCAATACAGGGTTCCCCAGCGGCTTTCTGCTCCACAGAGGAAGAGAGAGCTGCCTTTCCACCACCCCAAGCTCCCACCATCGCCATTGTCTCTTTGCAGGCGCTTCCCAAGCCCTGCCAACTAAGCACCTCTCCCTCCCACCCCTCCCTCCAATGCCCGATCCTTGGGCTTACTTCTCTCCCTGAAACCCCCACAACACACGCACACAGGCAGACACACTTCTAGGGAAAACTGACCTAGCTTGCTTCCAGAAGCCTACTCTGGTCTGCAGTAGCAGGTGGGGCCAGGCCTCTGGCAGATACCTGGGAACATCTGCCACTGCTGGGAGGGCAGAAGCCAGTTCAGGCAGAGACCACGCACCACTGCAGGGAAGGCACAGGTGACCTCGGAGGGCACCAAGGTGTCTGAGCCACTGAAGGGAGGACAGAGCAAAGTGGGCTGAACAGCACTCCCCAGGGTACCTGAGTCCCACTCCCTTACCTGGACATGGGCAGAAACCAATGAAAAAAACCCACAGAAATCAAAGACAGAATTCCCCAACTCAGGGCCCCTAGTCCCATTATGGAACAGAAAAGTGGCAAGGAAGTAGAGACAACAAAATCACAATCGCAAAGAGAGAATAATATGACTCCTGACAACAACTGGTTTAATCTTTGGCAATTGGTAGGTGTCCACAAACAGACACCTACCAATTGCCAAAGCTTAAACCAGAGCAGATAAAAGCACTAAATAAACCTATCACATTCACAGAGATTGAAGATGTAATCAAAAACCTTCCCAAAAGGAAAAGCCCAGGACCAGATGGTTTCTCAGCTGAATTCTACCAAGCCTTCATCACAGAGCTGAAACCACTCTTTCTGAAGCTTGTTAGAAGCATAGAAAAAGAGGGAAGGCTTCCAAACACCTTCTATGGAGCTACCATTGCCCTAATCCCCAAACCAGGCAAGGATGCAACAAGGAAAGAGAACTACAGAACCATATCTCTGATGAACTTAGATGCAAAAATCCTGTACAAAGTCCTAGCAAACCGAATACAACACTACATCAAGAATATTATCCACCCTGACCAAGTTGGCTTTATCCCAGAGATGCAGGGATGGTTCGACATATGCAAGTCGATAAATGTAATATATCACATTAATCGGCTCAACCACAAAAACCACATGGTTATCTCAATAGATGCGGAGAAGGCCTTTGACAAAATTCAATACCACTTCATGTTCAAAGCTCTGGAAAGAATAGGTATAGATGGCCTATACCTCAATTTAATACAGACAATTTACAAAACTCCTAAAGTTCAAATCATTCTCAATGGGGAACGACTCAAGGAGTTCCCACTCAATTCAGGAACAAGACAGGGATGTCCACTCTCACCACTGCTCTTTAACACAGTGCTTGAAGTTCTAGCCCAAGTGATAAGACAGGAGAAGTGTATAAAAGGGATATAAATCGGAAGGAAGAAATTAAACTGTCCCTCTTTGCAGATGACATGATCCTTTATATATCACACCTTTATATATCAGTAAACTCTTGAAGGTGATTAATGCCTTCATCAATGTGGCAGGATACAAAATTAACACACAAAAATCAGTAGCCTTTCTATATGCAAGGGACAATCAGACAGAAAAAGACATCAGAGAGATTGTCCCATTTTCTATAGTCTCAAAGAAAATCAAATACCTTGGAATATCACTAACCAAGGTTGTAAAGGACTAAATAGGAGGAACTCTACATGAAATAGGAGAAGGAAAAAATTTCCTGAGCAAATCTCCAGCAGCCCAGGATACAACAATTACTTAACCAATGGGACCTTATCAGGCTCAAAAGCTTCTGTACAGACAAAAAAAACCATACTCAGAGCCAATAGACCCCCTTCAAATTGGGAGATGATTTTTGCCAGCTACAACTCAGACAGAGGCCTAATTTCCAGAACCTACAGAGAACTCAAAAAAATTAATAACAAAAACTCAAAATGCCCCCTCACAAAATGGGGTACTGATCGCACAGAGAATTCACAGAGGAGGAAACACAAATGGCCTTGACTCATCTAAGAAAGTGCTCAGCATCCTTAAGCATCAGGGAAGTGCAAATCAAAACCACAAGGAGATACTATCTTACCCCTGTCAGAATGGCAATCCTAAAAAAAAAAAAAAATGTTTCTGGCGAGGATGCAGGGAAAAAGGAAGCCTCATTCACTGCTGGTGGGATTGCAAACTTGTTCAACCGTTATGGAAAGCAGTGTGGAGACTTCTAGACAGAATGGACATAGAACTACCAATGGACCCAGCTATCCCTCTACCAGCAAAATGTTACATCTCGATGCAGAAAATTTTGTACAACTAAATTTATAGCAGCTCAATTCATAATAGCCAAGAATTGGACTCAATCCAAATGCCCATCCTTGGAGGAATGGACAGCAAAACTGTGGTATAATTACACGATGGAATTCTACTCAGCTGAAAGGAAAAATTACATATCAAAATTTAGGAAAAAATGTTCTTACTTTGAGCATATCTTACTAAGCAAACATTCAAAAGAACAGAGAATTGAATGCAGCATACTCTTCACTCATATGCGGTCTTTAACCAGGATAACCATTTTCTCTATGCAGACTAGTAGAAAGAAGTGAGAGGTTATGAATGAGGTAGGTGTAAGGGAAGGTGGGAGGGGAATAGCTTAAGCATGAGGCTAAACCAAATTAAGTTAAAAAACATAAAGTCTTCATGAGCATACTGTAACCTATTGAGCAAGTAGGGCCATGCGTAGTAGGGGAGAATGTCTAAACCTGTGAATAATTGAGCAGTCTGACAACCACAGGTCCTAGCCATCGGTTCCTTCCCTCACTGCGCTGTTGACCAAAGTGACCCATGAGGTTCCAAAAACAAGAAATAATTCTGTCAAAGCTCTTGAATGCCCTTCTCAGGCCTGAGGAAAAACCCTGTTGCTGAAGAAACCACAGAATGCCATTGATCAGCATCAGGAGACCCTTTGAGGTCTGGAATGGTAACAAGCCCCCAGATAGCAGTTAGTGCAGTGCTGGAAGGCACTACACAAGCTGCCAGGGGAAGCAGATCAACGACAGATGGAGTAAACAGACCACTGGCTGAGGCTATGAGTAGGCTGACCACACCTCCTGCTGGGAGAGAACAGCAAACCAAGAAAGGAGCACTTGTGCAGTGGTGGAGCCTGGCCCTGGGGGAGACAATCAACAGCTATTAAATTTGGCCATATATTCCACTCAGTGAGGGGGAGCCCTTAATTGGAACTGGGGATTCAGGGTGATAAGCACTGGATCCCATACTCTTGGGCTCCCAAGAAAAGATGTGCTATTCGAGTGACTGACGGGGAGGCTACTAAAAATAGAATCTAGGTAATACAGTATGGTGTATATTTGATAACCTATACTGATCTCACTCTCTGATGGAGATTGTGTTTTTATTTTTCAGGATGCAGTGATAGAGCTGTGGCCCAAATAACTCTACCAACCGACCGCAGGCAGAAAGCTGAGATCCTGTCAAGAGGTGAGCCACCACAGTCATATCATGGAGGATCCCTATGGAACCCCACAGAGAATGACAGGATGAACAAGGGACCCACAGCCACAGCCATTCAATCAACACAGAGTAAGCCAGTGAGACAGAAACCAATGATTCTTGACACAAAAACCCCTAACCTCACAACTTTAAAGCAGCCTTAATACTCACCCACCACGACTCAGGGAACTGAGCGGAAGAGGGGCGGAAAGATTGTGAGAGCCTTGGTGGGGGAGATTATCAGAGGCATGGCACCCTTCAGTAACAACACACTTGGGTCAGGAGAACCCAGTTGAATACTAGGCAATCCATGGTCCCCTACCACAAAGACCAATCCACACAGCCACGGAGGAGGATATTGAGCTGACTGGGGATGGGGAGAGGGGGCAATGAGGAAATGGGGATAACAACTCATTGTTGGCCAACTAAACAATGCAACTCATTATGGACAATAAAAAAATCTGATTTCTGACTTTCCTCTGTGCAGCAGAACCATCAACTTTGGTTTATTTTGTGTTGTCAAAGGCCTAGGTCTCAATGGATTGGATTAAAAATGAAAGTCTAATAAAATGTCTGTCTAATGGGAATCAATATGTTTAATCAGTTTTGCTGTAGGGTTTGGTTTTTCTAAGATACTCAATCTGTGTATGAAAATTATACTAAGATAGCATTTACAACCTTTTTATTAAATATCTCTAGCTTTGAACACCTTCAAGAAATGAAGTAACTACTAAAATGTCCGTGCAAAACAGATCTACCTGTTTAATTTAAAGTATGTATGTAAAAGCTACCTTTGGACATGCTTTCAGTTTTGTACAGCATTATGTTTCTCTCCTGAGCATTGTAGCAAGATCTAAACACCATATGTCAAATTACCAAAAGCCCAGCTTTGTACTCTGGCTGCCATACCTGAAGTGAGATTTGGCTGTAGGATCAATTTATACATAAAGATTTGAGCAACAATCATACTTTAAATGATTTTCATATAAAATGAGTAGTAAATTTTCCAGAATGCAATTCATATGTTAATATTCTAAACCTGTTCTGAAAATCCCCTGATAAGAATTGTTCTCTAAATTAGTTGTTTTATAGAACATAATACCACCTGTACTCTGGCACCAGTTTTGGGTTTAATTACTGACAGTAGGTACACCAGTGTGCCCTGTGTCAAGTATAACTTTTCCTTAGAGTAGTAAACAAAGTATACTGTAGTGTTTTTAGCCATAAAACAGTACAGTGAATTGAAATTAGAACTGTTTTGGAGCAAGAGAAGCTAGTTCTTATGATACATAATTTTGAATAGTGTATTTGTTATTACTGTCTATTTGTAATAATAATGGTCACTTCGTTTTTACTCAAAAAAGTTTTATCATATCTCAGTAACACTTTAATAAGCATTTAATTTGTAATTTTTAATTGTTAATAATAAAATTATACTCAAGGCATACCATATTTATATACTGAATTATCAAACATTGTGTTGGGCTGGAGAGATGGCTCAGGAGTTAAGGCACTTGCCTCCAGTGCCTAAGGCCCCAGGTTCAATTCCCCAGGACCCACATAAACCAGACCCACAAGGTGGTGGCCCTGGTTCTCTCTCTCTCTCTCTCTCTCTCTCTCTCTCTCTCTCTCTCTCTCTGTATCTCTGCTTGAAAGTGAATAAATAAAATATTTTTTTTAAAAAAAAAAAAAACATTGTGTTAACCATGATACAGAAAGTGGTCTCTTGTATAAAGGTGTTTTTTCTAAGTCAGATGGTGATTCTATTACAGTTTAAAATAAAATGATGGTCCAAGGATGAATTTAGAACAGATGAGATGATAAAAATATAATTAATCAGCAATTTGTTTTGATTCTTCAATTTGACAGACATTATTTTAATTTTTATTTATTTTATTTATTATTTAATATATTTATTAAGAGTAAGTACATACATTGTATGAGCATATCTTGAGAAGGTGTCGCTCCTCTCTGACCCCATTTCCCTCCTCTCTGACCTCTACCCACTGGGGTACTCCTTTGGTGCACATTCTGGATCTGTCCATAGGTTAGAGGGTTATGAATTTCACCAGAGGTTGACTTATTTTTCTTTTTTTTCCTTTCCCCTTTGTACATTGTTGCTGAGGAGGGCGACATCTCTGGATATTCTCCCCCAACAAGATATCTTACATTCTTTCTGGTCCCTCTTCTGCTCAGTTCACTGAGTCATTTGGGTGAGTTTTAAGTCTGCTTTATTGTTGAGGATGTATCTCTGGACCTTTGCCCTGGTTTGTATTTGGTATCATTGGTGTCTGTCTCCATTGACCTTTCACGGGTTACCAGACTTTCTGTGGTGATTGGTCTCCTGTTTGTCTCATCACTTTCTCATAGGTTTCATTTGGCCCCTTTGTGAAAGACAGGTGTGGTTTGTCCCCTTCCAGGATGTCAGCCATCTTGTTGGTGGAATTGGGTTGTCCCCGGCTCTCTCACTGTCTTCCGAAAAATACAAACAGAATCTCTCTTAGAGAGTGAGATCAGTATAGGTTAAATGAGACAAACTGCTATTTTGGCAAGATTCTAATGGGTATAGCCTATATACAGCTTTCTGGTAGTTTGAGTTGCCCCTAGGAACCTGGGTTCTTGGTCCCCATAGGATTTTGCCATGGATCCCAGTTCTAGTTAAGGGTTCCTTGTCACTAAGCCAATCTCTTAGCCAATCAGTAAGCTGTTGATTACTCTCCTGGGTTTAGCACCACCTATTTCACAGATGAGCACCTCTTCACTTGATGGTCTCTTCCATACAGCAATGTGTTCAGCATTCTTGTGACAGCTGTCTGTATTGTATATCAGTGGTCTCTGCCTTCTCCATGTATCATTGACCAATTTTCTGGCAGCTCATGCCATGCCTTCCAATGTTACACATGCTACCATCTGGGAGATGGTTACCATTCTGTATCTAGAAGTATACCTTGGTGTTTTTTGATGACACTCTGTGATTTCTTCAGCAGTAAGTTCTTATCTTAAAGCCTGGGACAGGTATTCAAGAGCTTTGATGAAGTCTGTCATGTTTTGTGAACCTCTTTTGGTCTCTTTAATCAACAGCTTATTGCAGGAAGGAACCAATAACTGGGACAGAGAGATGCAGGCCTAAGCAATTATTCTTGAGGTTAGGCTTCCTCTCATTCAATTCATGACCCCTTGGACCAGGTTTTTGCCCATAGCTTCCTTGGGAGCTTACTGTATTAAAGCTAGGGTTTTATGTTGTAGATTCATTATTAGTTTAGTTTATTGTATGATTCCCCCTATTCTCCTATTCCCCCCAATTCTTTCCATCACCTCCATTCACTAACATATTTTCTTACTGTTCAGGCTTAACCTGGTTGGGAACCACATATGAGGGAGAATTTGTGGTGCTTGGGTCTCTGATCTTGTGTGAGGTCACTAAGAATGATCTGCTCCAAATCTATCCATTCTTCTGTAAATTCCCTTATGTCCTTTTTCCTTTCAGCTGTGTATAATTTCATAGTGTATATGTACCATACCTTTGATATCCATTTTTCCAGTGATGGCATTTGGGTTGTTTCCAATTCTTTACTATTATGAATTTAGCTGCTAAAAACATGGTTGAGCAAATGTCTCTGTAGTTTGGCAAGGAAAATTGGGGGTATATGCCCAGTAGAGGGATAGCTGGGTCTGTGGTAGCTCTATACCTATCCTGCTCAGGAGCCTCCATACTGCTTTCCATAGGGGTTTTACAAGTTTGCATGCCCACCAGCAGTGAATGTGGGTCCCTTTTTCCCTCACCTCCTCACCAAGATCTATTGTTGGTCGATTTTTAATGATTGCCATTCTGATTGGAGAAAGGTGGAATTTCATTGTTGTTTTGGTTTGCATTTCTCTGATGAGTAATGGCATTGAACATTTTTCAAATAGGAGTTGGCCATTTGTATTTCTTCCTCTGTGAATTCCCTGTTGAGTTGAGTTTGACATTATGTGAGAGGGCTGTTTGATACTTTTTAATTTAATTTTTTGAGTTATTTTTATGTTCTAGATATTAGACATCTATCTGTGTTGTTTTTGGCAAAGATTAACTCCCAGTTTGATGGTGGTCTATTGGCTTTGAGTGTGGTATGCTTTATGAGATCCCATTGGTTAAGTTATTTTTGTACTTCCTGGGCTATCAAAGGTTTGTTCAGGAAGTTTGTCCCAATTCTTATCTCATAGAGAGTTCCTCCAATTTTTTTCTTCCAGGGTTTTTTGTGCATGGTGAGAGGAGAGGGTCTAGTTTCATTTTCTTGCAAGTATTTATACAATTTGTCCAGCAACATTTGTTAAAGATGCTATCTTTATGCCTGTTAACATTGTTAGCATCTCTGTTGAATATGAAGTAACTATAGTTGCTCGAGCTTAGGGCAGGACCTTCAATTATGTTCCATTGGTCTATCTGTGCAGTTCCCAAACTAATTTGAAATTATTCACTGGAATAATTTCAGCTAACAAAGAATGATTAACCCCTTCAAAAAAAAAAAAAAAACAACCTGTCTGTATTAAAGATTTGATTTTCTGTGTGGGTCTATCATTCGGTGGTGGATATTAGGAGATGACCTCACTGGAGGTGTTTTGGTCATTGAAGATGGGTTTTTGAAGTGGATTGTGGAATCTCTATCTCGCCTGGTTTTGCTTTCTCACCTTTTATAAAAGTGGCAATTGGTCTTATTCCTAGTAGAGGAGAAAAATCAGTGAGATTAAAAAAAAAACTTTTTTTTAAAAATTTTATTTCAGCTCTATCACTTAGAAATCTGTAAAGTGGTAAATAAAGTGGGATCATTGACTGCAATTATTTCTGAAGTTTAAAGCCCTTTGAAGAACAAATTTGAATAAACTTATAATGAGATGAATGGTGTGATTCTGGTGAGTACTGAGAAGAAAACAATGCTATCAAGAAAGAGGATAGTACAGTAAACCCCCAGGGCTGTGAGCTTTCAAATGGAAATGAGGAAAGTGTTGTGAACTGCAGTAAAGGCCTGATTTCTTGGCACAAAATTTGATTGCATTGTTTCATTTTTAAGAGTTTCTGACAGGAGCTTATAAAATGAAAGATTGAGTTGGGTATGGTGGTGCATTCTTATAACCCCAGCACTCCATAGGTAGAAGCATAAATATTGGCATGTAATCAAGGCCAACATGGTCTACATAGTGAGTATAAAGCCAGCCAAAATTATATGGCAGGAAAGCAAACAAGGAAGGAAAGATGGAGAAAAGGGAGGAATGGAGGAAGGGAAGGAGACAGGAAGGGAAAAAGGGGGAGAGAGGAATGAAGGGAATGGAGGGAGGGAAGGAGGAGAAACTAGGAATAGTTTTTTTGGAAGCATAAATTTCAAGCCATCAAATCACAGGATTGTGGAATAGACATTACTGGCTGAGTTTAGTCAAATTTACAGTGAGGAGCAGGTGCAAGAAAAGCAGAGCAAAAAGGTTTGAACCATTTGTAACCTGATGAAACAAAGCATCAATAATGGTGAGGACGCACCTGCTAACACCATAAAATTATAATAACTCTTTCACAGTCCAGTAATAGAAAAGATTGTGGAGTTTATTTCCAAAATATGCAAGTCAAGTCCACTCATCATAGATCCAGAGGTGTAGAAGTGCTAATTTATTACAATAATCTGGAAAACAGTACAGGGGTTCACTGTGTGCTCCAGCCAACCTTGGGTTTTTGCCATTTATTTACCAGGTGGCATTCAGAAGCTGTGGTTGACATAATGTGATGGTTAATCTTAATTGTCAACTTCACTGGATTGAGAGGCACCTAGAATATTAGTAAACACACTTCTGGGTGTGTCTAAAGGGTGGCAATGAGGAGTAGATCATGAGACATCTTACTGAATCTATGCTTTAATCCATTGATGGATCTGAAATTTTAATATATTATGTTAGAACTGTGGAAGACAGAGCTTGTTTGAAGGAAGTGGGTAACTAGAGGCATAACCATGAAGTGTATATATGGGCCAGGCCCCTTTTTGTTA
>PVHP010038976.1:0-16577 GCA_004024765.1 Zapus hudsonius | reverse complement strand
CTCTTCAGGACAAATGCAAATGCAGAGGGAATAAAGGAGCAGGACTGATGGAAGCCACTTGGGACCAGGATTCCACAGAAGTGGCCTTCGCTTCGTCCTAGAAGCTGATGTGGGCACAGAGATGCTTGTTACCATTTTCTAAAGAGAAAAACTTAACCAAGCATACTGCCGGCATCCAGAGGACCCCCTCCCACATGCCCTACTTTAAATAGCTACCATTTCACCAGCACTTAAGGCACCAACTACCTCCGCCCAATCACCAACATGAACACTCCAAGGTTCTGGGAAAAGAACCAGGCACAGTGAGGACCCAAGGCTGAGAAATAGCTGAGCCACAGTCCTCACACTATGTACCCGACTCATAGGGTAAAGACGATCTCTGCTCAGGGGAACAGTGCATTATCTCGGATTCTTGTTCTTATATTTTTATTGAAAAAGATTTTGAGGGCTGGAAAGATGGTTCAGTGGTTAAGGCACTTTTCTGCAAAGTCTAATGGCCTGGATTCAATTCCCCAGTACCCACGTAAAGCCAGATGCACAAAATAGTGCATGCATTGGGAGTTCAATTGCAGCAGCCCTGGTATACTTCTCTCTCTCTCTCTCTCTCTCTCTCTCTGCAAATAATAAAAGCATTCAAAAGAAAAACATTCCATGAAAAAGAATTTGACATAAAAATGGTTCAGAATATATTCATATTGACAGAACCAATTTTGCAAACGTCAACACCAGTATAGCCAGTACCAAGTGGGAAGAGAAACAGAGCTGGAACCCAGCAGCTCCTGTGTGGCCCCCTTAGTCCATAGATTTTTGCCTCACAGAGGCCAACATTATTCTTAACTTTATAGTTGCCACACTTCTTCAGCGGTAATTTGTTTCATTCTACCACCTAAGAATACTGCTGTGTATGCAGGGTGCATTGCTGTGGCTTACTCCTTCCCACAGTTCTGGAGCATTCTGAGTGAACGTCTAATTGAGGAAATACCATGCAGACTTTAGGACACCAAATGTCAGTAAGTATTTGACACGTTTTCTTACTGGACCACTACTACAGCTTACTCATTACTGCTTTCACCTACGTGCTTTATATGAACCTTTGTCCATTTCCTTTACAGTCTTAGAGGAAAATGACTTGGTCAAAGAATAAAAACATTCAGGGTCCCATGTATATCAACACCTGCTGTCCAAAGAGGAACAATGGCCCCTCCAAAATGGGGTGTGCATATGCATAACCCTCAGAGTTTGGGACCCAAATGAAATTCCAGCATCAGTTTCCTAGAGTACAAAGGAGTCTCTGTCCTCTGCAGCCTACTCAGCTCTAAGCAACGGACCCACAGTTGCCCCAGCCAAGTCCTCAGGCACTTCAGGCGCTGCATGGCTCAAAGCAAGGCATTCACACGTGCTCAAAGCAATGCCAATCAAGTCCCTGCACTGCAACACGACACAGAGAACACTTACCTTTGGACTGTCTCCACCGGAAGCTTCCTTTTCATTTTCTGGCTGCGAATTATCAGCCATTAAGTTGAGGTCAGATGGTACCACACGGCCCATTTTGTACCCTGAAGACCCTGCTCCCCGGGGGCTGGATGGGCAGGAGTTTGCAGCACTGGGAAAGAGGGGAGAAGGGCAAGTTTACTTTAGGCTATAGAACATATATAGTGCAGTGCATCTGTACTGTGAGGCCAGGGAAAACAAGTATGATTTTTGTTTGAGACAAGGTCTCATTCTGTAACCCAGGCAGACCTAACTCGTAGCTTCCCCAAGTATTGTGATTAAAGTCATGCACTACCATAATACCTAGCAAAAAAAAAAAAAAAAATTAAGACCAGCCATATTTCTTATGACAAAAAAGAACTTTTTACAAATTCTCGATGATATTTAAGAACCCCAAGAGCAATGTGGAAATAGGGTACTTACTTCCCTAAGTGTGAGCACATGGAATGGATAAGGCAAACTCTGGGATGTCAGTACCATATTCACGCCACCAGAAAAAGTGTGACTCAAGATGGTTCAGGAGGCGAGCGTGGTGGTGCACGCCTTTAATCCCAGCATTTGGGAGGCAGAGTAGGAGGATCGCCATGAGTTCAAGGCCACCCTGAGACTACATAGTGAATTCCAGGTCAGCCTGGGCTACAGTGAGACCCTACCTCGAAAAAAAAAAAAAGATGGTTCAGGAACATACCAAGGACCCAAATGACATGTATAGGCCCAGAGACAAAGAGCACATGATTTGCTGACCAAGCTGAAAGGGACTAAGAGAAGGCAGCGGAGTCAAAAGAGTTAGGGCTAAGGTTAGGACAGCCAAAGACCAGCACACCAAAAGAGAGTGGGCATGTCCACCTCATGGACAAGGCAGTCCAGAAGGACAGGCATTGAGTCAGTGGAGGAACACCAAGAAAACTACCGGGCACCTATTTGAAACATGAACCTTTCCTGACAAGGTGGGGTCAGGGTCAAATACTTCCTAGAACTTGCTCTGTGGACCAAGCTGGCCTTGAACATGTAGCAAACCTCCTGCCTCTGCATCCTAAATGCTGGGATTACAGGTGTAACGAAAACAGAGCTCATTTTGCACAGTATAATGTATGCTGATAAAAGCAGTGATGGGGAGATCCAAAACTCGTCAAAGTGCTAAGAACAAGGCTAATCAAAAGAGAAGGTTACCCAAAGTTCTCTGGTCTGGGAATATAAAAAATAAACTAGCACAGGTATGAGGAAAACTGGGTAGTACTTTGGAAAGGTAGACTCATTCACCTGTGAGCCACCTGCCATTGGTCTCCCACATAGCACTCTGAAAGTGCTGGCCCCCACTGGTGAAGGCAGGAGTTATTTTAATTAGGGAAGCTTTGTATTGAATTTTTAAGTCAGGCAGTTAGGGTCCTCCTGCTTTGTTCTCTTTTAAAAGTTGTTTTGGCAATGTGGGCCCTAAAATTCCAAATGAATATTTTAAAATGAATTTTAATTTCTGCAAAAACATATCTACTGGAATTTTGGTGGAGATTGCACTGATTCTATATTACTTTGTATAATATTAACAAAATAATATTGCAGGGCTGGAGACATGGCTTAGCAGTTAAAGTGCTTGCCTGCAAAGCAGAAGGACCAGAGTTCCCCAGTACCCACATAAAGCCAGATGCACAGGGATACAAAGTAGCCTTGATATTCAAGCCTGGGTTATAGAATAAGACCCTGTTTCAAAAAAAAAAAGCAGGAAAGAAGAGAGGAAAAAAAGAGACGGCTCAGTGGAACAAGTGTTTGCCATGCAAGTATGAGTTCAAGTCTCTAAAGCCAAACATGACAGTACAATCATCTAGAATCCCAGCACACAGATGGGAACACAGAAAGCAGTAACAGGAGAATCTCCAGAAGCTCACGGGCCAAGTAGCCCAGCAAACACAGCCATGAAAAAGATCCTGCCTCAAACAAGGTGGAAGGTGAGACCGACATCTGAGCTTGTCCTCTAACCTCCACATATGCACCACAGCATGCATGTGTCTACACTTAACACTCACAAACTTACACACAGACAAGGAACAAACAAGTATCTACTTACTAGTGCAACCTCAGGCTATCTGAGCTCCTTCGTGGCCCTAGTCAGCCACACATAAGGAACAGCAGGTACCCAACTCAGAACAGAGGCAAGTGTGTTTATGAACCCACTGCCAACAACATACCCAAGTCCACTCCACACAAGAAATGAAACATAACAGAGTGACCTGGCCTGTGCCTGAGCTCCAATACCATAGTAATGGTGGAGCTTTGCAATGACCCTCGGCTACAACCTAATGCACTCCAAGAACAGCCTAGTTTGGTGCTGCTCCTCATCCTATTGAAAGCCTGGCACAAATCTAATCAGTCCCAGTAGCAGAGGCCAGAGTAACTGTGCATGAAATTATCATTACTTCATGAGCAGTCCAGATACATAGGCCAGTCTTACATATCATCAATTTGTAATTCCACTAAGAATTTCTAAGTAAAAACCATAAACAGCCAGGTGTGGTAGCTCATACCTATAATCCCAGCACTTAGTAAGGAGGCTGAGTTAGGAGGATTATGGTGAGTTTGAGGCCAGCCTGAGCTAGCCTGACTCAAAAAGCAAAACAAAGTAATGGAAAGATGGCTCAGCAATAGGAACCCCCCCCCCCCAAGAATTCGAATCTCCAGATCCCACATATGCAGCTGGGCATGACCACATGCACCTGTAACCCCAGTCCTACAGGGGAGCAGAGATCGTTCTATAAGCTTTAGAATCGGTAAAAATAAACTCCAGCTCAAAGCAAGACAAAACCAGACTAGGCAGAAGAGCGATCGAGCAGGATGCCACTGTAATCAAACACCCCCAGGACAGCCACTCACACACAAGGAAACCAGGAACATAATTCTCAAAACAAAACACCAACATGTGAGAATTATACTTCCCCATACAGAAATGGCAGACAACCTTCAAATACTCAGGGACATTACTTTAAGCGCCTTAATACACCCTCTTCATAGCCAGCCGCAGGAAAGGTAGGAAAAGTCACTTTGGGAGCGGATGTGTGACTTAAAACCCCATAAAGCTGGTCCCCACCATACCTGATGGTTCCTGTGGGAGAGGGGAGGGGACTGATGAGGTGGGCCATAGTGTCTGGAATGTTGATGGTCAGCGGCGAGATGTGTGGCTGCACAGGCTTCACTGGAGACTCAGGTGCTTCCTGTTTCTCCCTCTTCTCACTGGACAGGGCTGTGAACGTTATCTTGATGTTTGTGCTCGGAAACCTGAACGTGCATCTGCAAAAGTAAAGCTGATGGTCAGCACATGTCTGTTGCCCACTAGAGGGCTTGAGCCTTTCTCCATAGGTATTGCAAGTGAGAACATAAGCCTTCCCCATTTCAAAATCCACCCAACAGGTACTGCAAGTCATCTAATGAGCAAAATCACAAATGAGAAGTTTCACAAATACACTAGTCGCGTGCGCTGGCACACACTTGTAACCGAGCCCTTGGGAGGAAGACTAAGAGTTCAAGACCAGTTCCAGATAAATAGCAAGTTCAAGTCCAGCCTGGACTATGAGACCTTACCCAAAAAAAAGCAAGGCAGCACAGAGGGAGGAAGATGGATTAGTGAATAAAATTGTTGCACAAGCCTAATGACCTGAGTTCAGATCCTCAGAACCTACATAAAGCCAGACACAATAATGTACCTCTGTAATCCCAGACACCAACAGCAAGATGGTAGGCAGAAACCGAACCCCCAAAACTTTGTGTGGGCCAACTAGCCTGGTGAATGCAGTGGTGAGCAACAGAAGACCCTACCTCAAAACAAGGTTGTCCTATGATCTCCACACATGCCTGTAAGCACACGCACAGACACACGAATACACGTTATTTTAAAAGATGCTAATCAGAGCAGCCATAAGAAAATAGCAAGTAGAGACCCAAAAAATGCCACTAAATCTGCACCACTCCTTTTGAAATAAATACTATAGGTTGAAAACGAAGCCCTAGGGCTAGGGATGTAACTCACTGGCACAGAGCTTGCCCAGCATGAGAAAGGCCCTGGACTCAATCTCTAGCATAACCAGGGAGCAAACAGGGCTGAAGGTTACCTCAGTGGTAGAGCACGTGGTCAGTATGTGAAAGGCGAGTTTGTTCCCCAACTCTGCCAAAAATAAAAAAAAAAACAAAAAGGAACCAGGGGTGGTGGTATACAACTTTAATCCCAGCAGAGGTAGGAGGATTGCTATGAGTTCCAAGTCCAGCCTGGAACTACAGAATGAGTGCCAGGTCAGCCTGGGCTAGAGGGAGACCCTACCTTAAAAAATAAAAACTAGCCCACCTACAGCCAGGTATGATAGCACTTGCCTCACAAAACAATTACTCAAACCCTGAGAATATTCATAACAACATTATCTAGAATAGATCAGAATTTGCTTACAGAATATCTGTAAACTGGGCATGTGGCGCACGCCTTTAATCCCAGCTCTTGGGAGGCAGAGGTAGGAGGATCGCCGAGAGTTCAAGGCCACCCTGAGACTACATGGTGAATTCCAGGTCAGCCTGGGATAGAGTGAGACACTGCCTCGAAAATCACCACCCCCAACCCCACCACCCCAGCAAAAAGAATATCTATCTGTAGCAGAATATCCAATTACACTATATTCAGGTTAGGAAGATGATGCGGGGGATAAAGTGCTTGCTGCAAAACTGAGCTCCTGAGTTCGGATCCTCAACACCACAGAAAAACTGCAAGCTGTGGTAGACTTCTGTAACTCCAGTGTGCCTACAGCAAGAAGGAAGGTAGAGAATTTCTTAGAAGCTCAAGAATAGGGCAGTGAACAACAAGAGACCCTTCCTTCAAAGAGGTAGAAGGCAAGGACCACCCAAGCTTCCTAATGACCTCCACATGCACACCATGGCACACAGATGCCCATACATACACACACACCACACAATTTATATATATATGTTTTTCGAGGTAGGGTCTCACTCTAGCCCAGGCTGACCTGGAATTCACTATGTAGTCTCAGGGTGGCCTTGAACTCACGGCAATCCTCCTATCTTTGCCTCCCCGAGTGCTGGGATTAAAGGCATGCGCCACCATGCCCGGCTAACAAATATATTTTTAAAAGAGATTCCAAAACACAATGCTATATTCGCATTCTAAATATGTTACAAAAACAATGAAAATGAATGTTGCAGCTATGTTAAAGTTACAGAATAATCTCATAGGCATACTATGCCATGAAGAGCAACTACACTCCAAACGCCCACTCCTGATGACTCCACGTACACAATTTCAATACCCAAGAAACCTAACTGATGGCTTAGAGTTTGGGACGGTGGTTCCAGAGCTGGGAAAGATGCATGCTGACTAAGAGAGGCCCATAGGAAGGTCCTAACTGGGACAAGTCACATGAGTAGCTCATTTGGTTTTAGCTGGATCAGTGCACTTTTCTCTGAATTACACTGAAGAAACAATGCCCAGTGACTTCCCTCATTAATTCAGACAGAGCTCAGAAGAGGAATTTGAGAAATGCTCAAGTGGGACAGAAGGGACAGCTAATTCTGTGACTTCCGAGAAGCAGGTAGACGGGGAAAGGGTGAGCACACAGGCCTTGGAGGATATCAGCTTTCTCCAAGGAGGGAAGGAGAACACCAGAAAGACAGAGGCAGCAGCAGGACTGCAGACAGAGCTGGAGGATCAAAACTCCGGAGCACATCACCCTCATTATTTTATTCTTCCCACCCCTACCAGGTGACCTGCCTTTACATAACCTTTGTACTTTATACAGGTCTACAACCCCTTGCACAAATTTCAAAAAGCAAAAGGCTCAGAATCTAACCTCAAATCCTTTGGGAGCCAAGTCTGACCCACAATGAAGAGTTAATTATAGCCTTTAATTGCCCCACTTAGAGATCCCTGTGTTTTGGAACAGAACTCTAAAGTGCTGAATCACAAGGTGCTGGGACTATGGAATCACATACAGTCCACACACTGTGCACTTTTCTTAGGTCCACCTGCTTCTGATTTCTCTGAGTGTTTGCACTTTGGGTACTATGTGCAGTGGTCCTACCCAAAGTAGCAGTGCCTAGCAGAGCCAATTTCAGTGAATTTCTCCAAATTATTCTGATTTGTGAAAAGGGTAAATCATCTATGTTTACACCAAAAGAAATAAAACCACAGAACTGTGTCCTAACCACTTATTAGTATTTATCACCACTGAAAGGCAAAAAATGCACCTGGCATACTTCTCAGTGCCTATGAATACTATCCTAGAAGCCCCAAAACTACCCCAAGAAACAAAGAGCTTGGATGCTCAGCAGGCAGGTGGTATCTGCCCCCTACCAACTCTCAATGTGGAAACCTTGCAACAAGGGTTCCCATAACACAGCACAACCTGCTCTCTACATGGTAAGCAGAACCTTGAATCATGGCTTACATATGACCCTGAAAATTCTCTGGATATACAGAAAATTGATGTACCTCTTGCTTAACTTCACCCAGAATCTAAAACTGCTCAATAACGGTACGGTATCCATTAAGGGAAAAAAGAAGAAAAAAAAAAGAAGAAGAGGCTGGGCAAGGTGGTGTGCCTTTAATCCCAGCACTCGGAAAGCCAAGGTAGAAAGACTGCCTTGAGTTTGAGGCCAGCTGGAATTCCTCCAGGTCAGCCTGGGTAGAGACCCTACCTCAAAAAAAAAAAGGGGGGGGGGCTGGAGAGATAGCTCAGCAGTTAAAGCACTTGCCTCCACAGTGCTTAAGCCCCTGGGTTCAATTCCCCAGGACCCACATAAGCCAGATCCACAAGGTGGTGGCCCTGGTGCACTCACTCTCTCTATCTCTCCTCTCTCTCTGCTTGAAAAATGAATAAAATATAAAAAAAAAGAAGAAATTTAAAAAGACAAAGGTATAAAAAGGGGCTGGGTAGATTGGGGAGATGGCTCAGTGGTTAAAGGATCTTGCTTGAAAAGCCTGCCAGCACTGGTTTAATTCCCAAGCCACTCACATGAGCCAGACACAGAAAATGGACAAGCACCTGGTGTTAGCTGGCAGTGGCAAAAAGCCCTGGGGTACCCACAAACACACACACTCAAGTCAACTGAGGGCTGGAGAGATGGCTCTTTGGTTAAAAGCACCTGCTTTCAAAACCTTGCCAGTCAGGATTTGATTCCCCAGTACTCAGGTAAAGTCAGATGCACAAAGCAGCGTATGCATCTGAAGTTACTTTAACCCCATCCCCTTTTTCTGTTTTCACCTCAAACCCCTAGTCCAGCCTCAGAATGGAACATGACATTTAGGATACAATGAAGTTTACTGTAAATTAAGTATAAAAAAACAATTTATTTGTCAGACCTGGTGGCTCGTGTCTATAATCCCAACACTTGGAAAGTGGAGGCAAGAGGATCTGGAATTCAAGGGCTTTTTGACTAGTTAGTTAGTTCAAAACCCAAAATGAGCCGGTCTTTAATCCCAGCACTCAGAGGCAGAGGTAGGAGGATCACCATGAGTTCAAGGCCACCCTGAGACTACATAGTAATTTCCAGGTCAGCCTGGGCTAGAGTGAGACCCTACCTCAAAAAACAAAACAAAAAAAAAAAAAAGAATAAATTTTGGGGTCAGGCGTGGTGGCACACACCTTTTGTCAGATCTGGTGGCTCATGCCTACCTATAATTCCAGCACTTGGGAGGCAGAGGTAGAAGGATCATTGTGAGTTCCAGGTCAGCCTAGAACTACAAAGTTCAAGGTCAGCCTGGGCTAGAATGAGGGTAGGGGGATTTAAATCCAAAATCGCCTCCAAGGACTGCTTTTATTTCAACTTGTTCAACAAATCTTTTATCCTTACCCCTGCTCTCCAGAACTTCCCTGCCACAGGCTTATGACAAAAAATGAACTAACCCATAAGCAGAGCCAGAGGCACTGGAGTTGTGCACAGAAACACACTCATGCTCAAACAAGCCCTGAAGCCTAGAGACTACCCTAAAGACAACCAAGAAACTATCACTTGAACAATGTATGCCAGCGTGGCCCCAAAATGCACAAGACCATATTAGAGCTCTGCCACTGTCAGTCCTTGAAGGTAGACACTGCATTTCAAGAAAATGAGTGTTCAATGAAAAGGCCAGGTGAGGCGTGCAGAGAAAATCTGTATGCGCTCATTACTGATAACCTCCGCATCCATCCATACAAATACAGATTGAAGGGCTCATTTCATAATTACTTGCTGAAATGATGCTTTTCTCCCTCATGTGGCATGGAGAGACAAAAAGAAAGGATTTGAGCTAAAATCCTGATGGCTGCTCCTAGAATGGCAAGATCTGCACTGCAGCAGGCAGGGGAGGACTGGTCTTCGGTCAAGACTACACGAGTAGCTGTGCTCCTCTGCTAGAGCCTCCAAACAAGATACCTTTCACAGTGCAATCTGTTAAGCATGCAATTCTGAATTCAAGTTCTGTTTCACAATCTTATAAGGTACAATGGACGAAGCACAATCCTGGAGCTTAGCCTTTACCATTATAATCATATTGGGACAAATGTGAGAAAACAACTTCTAGTTCAACCGTCTGTAAAGCCCAATAAACTAAACTGCTTTACCAGGCTGAACTTTGGTGGAACCATCCATTACTCTTGTTGATGCCCGACCTGGGGGCAGCAGGTGTTCATCAGTATGTCCTCAGGAAAAGTTCCATGTGACTATGGGACACTGGCTAATGGTACTACAGGTGCCCAATCAGGGGAGTGTCCAGATCCATCTACCAAGGGGCAGGCAGGAACGCCTAAGACAGCCAGCCAGTTTTCCTCATCTGCAAAATAGAAACAGCAGTAAAGTCTGGGAAAACTGGAATAAGGGAAGTGAGATGCTCTGGTCAGTTAGGAGATCAACAACAGCAAGCCACAAAACACAGCATTGTTCCACCTGCTAGAGCTCAGAGCATTGCCCTTCCCAATACTGTGCTACCAAGTAAGGATGTTCAGACAGGATGTGAAACGGCAAGTGCCTCTGAGAAACCATGAATTTCCATACACAGTTATCTTCATGAATTTCACTTGTGCCCTTCTGCGGGATTACCTCCTCACCTAACCAGAAGCAGCTTAGGGAAGGAAAGGAGTTATTTCAGGATTGGTTTCAAGAAGCTTCATCATGGGCTGAAGAGATGGCTTAGCGGTTAAGACATTTGCCTGCAATGCAGAAAGACCAGAGTTCAATTCCCTAGTACCCATGTAAAGCCAGATGCGCATGTGTCTGGAGTTCATTTGTAGTGGCTGGAGGCCCTGTTGTGCCCATTCTGTCTGCCCCCCCTCTCTCATAAATAAAATATATTTTTTTTAAAAAAAAAGAAGCTTCATCATGATGGAGAAAAGCACAGCATGAGCAGGAAGCTGGCTCACCTTTTCATACATCAGCAGGGAGAGAGCACCAAGAGAGCTGGCTCTGAACAGTGAGCTGGACTAATCTACCCAAAGGTCTTCCCTCAGCAACACATCTCCAGCAAGGCTCCACCAGTTGGGATAAAGTAAGAGGCTTAATTACAAATTCTTGAGGCTATAGAGGCCATTTTAAGTTCAGACCACCACCTTCAAAATAAGGGGGTTAAAGCAGGGCGTGGTGGGGCATGCCTTTAATCCCAGCACTCAGGAGGCAGAGGTAGGAGGATCACTATGAGTTCAAGGCCAGCCTGAGTATTAGGGTTCTAACCCCCCCAAAAGGAGGATGGACTGAAGAGTTGGCTCAGTGGTTAAAGACTCTTGATTGCAAAGCCTGGCAGAGTAAATTCAGAAGTAAAGAGGTAGAGAGAAACAGACTCCCAATTGAGTGGATCCAGATACCAAAATCCCTCAAATAAATTTTTAATTTTTTTAGCCAGGTATGGTGGCACCCTCCTTTAATCTCAGCACTCAGGAGGCAGAGGGCAGAATTGCCAAGAGTTTAACGTTACCCTGAGACTACATAGTAAATTTCAGGTCAGCTTGGACTAGAGCCAATCCCTACCTCAAAAAAAATTATTTTAAAAAAATTTTTTTGGAGGGGGGGTTTCACTCTAGCCCAGGCTGGCCTTGAACTAACTGTGATCCTGCAAATCTCAGACTCCTGAGCACTAAAATTAAAGGCATGGGTCACCACACTAGGCTCAAATAACCCTCCCCCAAGGTAGGTCTATCCATACTCACTCTCTGTGTGCCTCTTTCTCTCTAATAAAAATAAAATATGGGCTGGAGAGATGGCTCATCGGTTAAGGCACGTGCCTCCAGTGCCTAAGGCCACGGGTTCAGTTCCCCAGGACCCACATATGCCAGATCCACAAGGTGGTGGCCCTGGTGTTCTCTCCCTCTCTCTCTGTATTTCTCTGCTTGAAAATGAATAAATAAAATATTAAAAAAAAATAAATAAATAAAATAAAACATACAAGAACCTCATCGGGCATAGCAGCACACACTTTAATCCCCACACTTGGGAGGTAGAGGAAGAAGGATTGCTCTGAGTTGGAAGTCACCCTGGGACTACAGAGTGAGTTCCAATTAAAGGCGCTTTCAAAGCCTGCTGGCTGGGGCTTAGTTTCCACTATCCACGTAAAGCCAAATACACAAAGTAGCACGTGTGTCTGGAGTTCTTTGCAGTGAGAAGGGGCCCTGTCATACCTATATTCACACTCACAACTAAAATTTTAAAAGATTTAAAACAGTGAATTAAACTGGTAACATTACTGTTTTGCTCTAAGGTATTTACCAAACCCTAAGTTAAAAGCCTACATGTATCAAACACAAGTCCCTGGTATGGGTGGTTTAGGGACCATGGACCACAGCCCAAGGGAGAATCATTGTGAGTTTGAAGGCAGTCTGGGACCACAGAGTGAGTTCCAGGTCAACCTATGCTAGACACTATCTCAAAAAAAAGTGGAGCATGCATCTAGTGGTCATCTTCAGCAACAGGAAAATAAATAATCTTTTTTTGTTTGTCTGTTTTTTGAGATAGGGTCTCATCTAGCCCAGGCTGACCTGGAACTCACTATGTTGTCTCAGGATGGCCTCGAATTCATGGCAAATCTCCTGAGGGAGTTTAGGAGAGAGACTCCACACAATGTTGCCAAGCTCCTCACCCCCTCCCCAGTCAGAGCTTTGCCTTGCCTCCTATAGGATAAAAATGAGTAGTCTTGGGCTGGAGAGATGGCTCAGTGGTTAAGGCACTTGCCTCCAGTGCTTAAGGCCCCCGGTTCAATTCCCCAGTGCCCTCAGAGGCCAGACCCACAAGGTGGTGGCCCTGGTGCTCGTTCTTCTCTCTTTCTCTCTCTGCTTGAAAATGAATATTAAAAATAAATAATAAAAAATAAATTGAAAATATTTGTAAAAAATGAGTAGTCTTAATTTTTTTTTCTCTTAAACATGTATGTACTTTTTTCTGGAGATTTTTTTTTTATTCCACACCCCAATACCCTAACAGCAGTTAGGGTTATTTCTTCAGAGAGGGGACTGTGACAGCTTCAGGCAAGCTCCATAGACCCCCTCCCCTTGAGTGGGAGGTGTCTCGAGACCGAGCTCAAACCTAGATGCTAAAACTGATTGGTCAGGTATAAACCAATCAGCTATCTCTCCGACTGACCAAGTAGAAGTTTTATTTATTATTATTATTTTGGTTTTTTGAGGTAGGGTCTCGCTTCCAGGCTGGCCTGGGATCAAAGACGTGCACCACCACGCCCAGCTATTAGTTCGAAAAAGGTCACTGAAGCAAAGCCCAGTCTCCTCCTCACCCACATGGCCCAGAAGGACCTCTGACTCTAGGGACTGATAAGGTTTCCCCAGCCCCACACCAAAGTCTATGGCTATGGTGAGGGGCTGGATTTCGCTTCCACATAACCCTTTCCTTTTCATGATCTTTTCCTGCTTTAGTAAACAGCACAGATTCTGTTAAAGCCTCTCCACGTGTCCTCCCCACACTGGTGCTGGACGTGGTGGTTGGGCTGCTTCCCGTCTCTTCCCAAATCCTCTGAACTGACTCCAATCTAGAATAAACGTGCATGATAAGAAAATGCTCTGTTGGGCTGGAGAAATGGCTTAGTGGTTAAGGCGTTTGCCTGCAAAGCAGAAGGTCCTGAGTTCGGTTCCCCAGTGTCCACGTAAAGCCAGATGCACAAGGGGGCACGTGTCTATAGTTCATTTGCAGTGAGTGGAGGTCCTGGTGTGCCCAATATTTCTCTCATCCTCTCTCTCGCTCTCTCTCCTCCTTTCTCTCTCTCATTCTCCCTCACATAAATAAATAAAATATTCTCGTTAAAAAAAAAAGAAAAGGGCTGGAGAAATGGCTCAGCGGTTAAGGCCCTTGCCTTCAGTGCCTAAGGCCCCGGGTTCAATTCCCCAGGACCCACATAAGCCAGACCCACAAGGTGGTGGCCCTGTGCTCTCTCTTTCTCTCTCTATATCTCTCTCTCTGCTAGAAAATGAATAAATAAAATATTAAATAAATAAAAAAAAAGAAAATGTTCTCTGTCGTCCATTCTTTGGCATTCTGGGGGCAGTACAGCGGTGAAACCTCAAATGTTCATCTGCTGTTCCCAGTCCCTGCTACACTCCTACCTCTGCCTCCCAGCACTAAAGGCATGTCCGGCTAATAATCTTTTTGGTGATAGAAAACTGTCACCAAGCTGGGTGTGGTGGCACACACCTTTAATCCCAGCACTCAGTAGACAGAGGTAAGAGGATCATTGTGAGTTCAAGGCCAGCCTGGGACTACATAGTAAATTCCAGGTCAGCCTGGGCTAGAGCGAGACACTACCTAAAAAACAAAAAACGGTTACCAACTGTTAGGTTACTATTCCCCAGGGACTTCCATCATCCAACTACTGACACTGGGGGCGGAGCCACCCTTTATATGGGGGCTGTTTTGTATACTGTAAGATTTGTAGCGGCATCCCTGCTCTCAGTCCCCTGGGTGTGAGTGACATCAGCCATTTGCATATGCCAAGTAAATATGTCCTAAAGAGTGGGAAGGGGCAGCCTTGCCCTACAGGAAAGAAAAAACAAAACAAACAACTTTTCTTTTTTTTCTACCTCTGCCACAAACACAGCTTCTGACACACTGTTTTCACACCCTGAACCCTTTCACTAAATGAAACACACCAACACTCTATGTCAAATGATAAACGATGGCAAAAGACAGGTACTGTGTAAAAAACCCTGGAATTCCTGTCAAAGTGGCTGCAGTGAAGGAAGCCCACACACACCACAAACTGGCATGAGGAAAAGTAGACCTCTCACTTGGGTGGCAGCTTCAAGCAAGGTGCTGCCCATCTCCTGTTGGAGTACTTGTTTTTTTTTTAAAGTTTATTTATTTGCAAGCAGAGAGAGAGAGAGAGAGAGAGAGAGAGAGAATGAGATGAGAATGGCAGACCAGGTCCTCCAGCTACTGTGAACAAACTCCAGATGCATGCCCCATTTTGTGCATCTGGCTTTATGTGGGTACTGGGGAATCGAACCAGGGTCATTAAGCTTTGCAGGCAAGGTCTTAACCCCTGAGCCCCATACTTGCTTTTAATCACACAAATGGCAATGTGATTGGGTGTGGTGGCACATGCCTTTTATCCCAGCACTCAGGAGGCTGAGGTACTAGGATCTGTGAGTTGGAACCAAGCCAGGGCCTATAGAGTGAGTCCCAGGTCAGCCTGTTAACAGACCACTGTGTACTATATTTTATTAGCAAATTCAAAAAACTTTTCATGAATTAGGACCAGAAGTGTGGAAGCTGGCTTACATACAGTGTTATAAATTGCTCCAAAAAACAAACATAAAACAAGAGACACATTAAAAAGTACAACATGGGCTGGAGAGATGGCTCAGCGGTGAAGGCACTTGCCTCCTGTGCCTAAGGCCCTGGGTTCAATTCCCCAGGACCCATATGACCAGACCCACAAGGTGGTGGTCCTAGTGCTCTCTCTCTCCTCTCTCTCTGCTTGAACATGAATAAAATAAAAAAATAAATAAATAAAAAGTGATTTAAAAAAAAAAAGTACAACAGACTTAAGAATACTATCCAAAATGCTGATTGCTTTTGCTAAGAGCTTCATTTTAGAAACCCTTTTCATTAAAAAACAAAAAAAAAAAAAAACACTTTTTTCTTCCACAAAGAAAGTATAGTTACATTTTCACAATGCAGAAATCTGTTGTTACTATAATGGCCTCATCTCCCGGAAGACTTCCATCAATCCTGCATGAAGCTGGGTGACTCTTCTACAACTGTGAATCCAGAAGGGACCTTTTGGAGCACAGGGAGGAGAGTAGAGAGCACATCCAGCAAGAATCCCTTCATTATTAACAACTGAGTGTGTGTATTTAACGGAACATCAGCAGTTAATGGAGGTCTTCCTCAGATACATATAAAGCAAATGTCTGTGACGTTTCCAGAAAGTATGTAGCAGTTACCTTCTTGTTGCTGGAATAAATAAAATACCTGACCAGAAGCAGCTTATAGAAGAAGGCAGGGGATGATTTCAGCTCACAGATTCGAGGGAACGCTTACACGGTGAGGAAAGAAAGCAAGGCAGAGGTGGCAGCAGGGGTCACATCTGACAACAGCAGGAAGCAGTCTGAGGGAGCTCGCACTGAATACTGAAGCCTGGCCCAGCGACACACCTCCTCCACCAAAGCTCCACCCGATGGGAATCAAGTCTGAGGCTTAATCATAAACACTTGAGGCTATGTGGGGGACATTTTACACTCAAACCACAAAGTGCATGCCTATTTGGGACTTGATGTCTACCTAGGGAAAATAACAGGAAGGAAGCAGTGTGAGAAAATAAACTAGAGCACAAGACAATTAGAGGGAACAAATCAGAAAGTGCTATGAGAGCAAGTAGAAGCCCTTTTTCACTTCTGGAGTTAACTTTCAATGGCAAAAGACCTTCTGTACTTTCTCTCTCTCTAATAAAATATTTTTAAAAAATAAAACAAGGGAGGCCAGGTGTGGTGGCACACACCTTTAATCCCAGCACTCGGGAGGCAGAGGTAGGAGAATCACCATGAGTTCAAGGCCACCCTGAGACTACATGGTGAATTCCAGGTCAGCCTGGGCTAGAGCAAGACACTACCTCAAAAAACCAAAAAAAAAAAAAA
>PVHP010038975.1:0-16603 GCA_004024765.1 Zapus hudsonius | reverse complement strand
CCTCAGAGACCCTAACCTGCCACTCCAGGGCTAGTCTGGGCTGTCATTGAGGGTAGGTTCCTCTCCTAGGGAGTTCATGCCTCCAGCCACCAGCAGATGCCCTGTCTGTCTCAGGTTAACACAGTGTCACCATCAGTGGGAAGAATCTGGGATCATTCCAAGTCACTGCACAGAAGAGGGTGTTCCTGGCTCTGTTTCTTGTGGCCTCTTTAGTAGTCCTGAGCCCTGCCCTGTGAGCCCAGTGCCCAGTGCTTCCTCTACCGTCTCTGGGGTCACGTCTCTGGTTCTCGCCCTGACACTGAGGGTCATGGCCACGGGCAAGTGGGCACCTGGAGTTCCTGCAGATATCTGTGGCCCAGAGCTGGCTCTTCCTCGTAGTGAGGAGATGCCTTCTTCAGGGTCTAACCTAGTGTGGCCTTAGCTGCTCCAGCCCTAAAGGTCCCACAGCCAGGGTTCCAGAGCTGCAGATGGAGAGTGAAGCCCAGGAGTGTCGCGGTCCCCAGAGATGACAAAGGCAAAAGATAGCCCCTTGTACTCCAGCAAGGAGTGACTTTGCATCCTTCCTGCCTTGACTTGGGTGGAAGATGCTGAAAGTGCAGTTGAATTTCCTATGCTTCTAAGGAGCAAAGAAAACCTGTGGGTCCCAGCTTCTAGCTGCACTCCTATTTCTGTTCTGGTCTCCCAAGAACCATGGATGGGCCCCCACATCTAAGCCCCAGCCAATGTCTCTACCCACCCTGCCTCCCAATCCAGCCCTGGTCGGGTTTTTCATGCTGTGTCCCTACCATCACCACCTCCTGTCCCACATCACTATCCTCAGCCTTAAAACAAGGTTCTCTTCTGGCCCTTTGAAGTATGAATGCACCCCTTTACCCCAGGGGTTGCTCTAGCCCCGCCTCCTGTGTCCAGATCACTATCTAGCCCTGGTCTACATTTTCTCAGGCGGGAGTTTCTACCTGGAGCGCCCCCCCCCCTGCTCTGCTGTGGCCTCTGCTTCTTCCTCTGAGTCTCATTAATGACCTGCCTGACACCCAGCCACCTCAGGTCACACGGACTCCCTGGCTTCCTGCAAAACCCAGCAGCTTGGCAAGGCAGCATGCGGCATGCCAGGTGGTCATCGTGGACACTGAGGGTCACCAGAACCCAAGAGGTGCTGGCAGTGCTTGACCTTGGAATCCCCATCTGCCTGGTCCCAGGCTGTGGGATGCTTCGATACCTGCCATGTTGGTGGAGGGCACTCTGTCCCTCTCAGGCTCTCCTCCTAGAGCCCACCATGTGCTCCTGCATAATGCAGAGTAGAGAGAGGAGCCGCCCTCCAGAGTTAGCTCCAGGTGGAGTTCAGGTTCTTTTAGCTGCTGGCAAATGTGGACTAAGGTGCTGTGTAGAGACTACCTCTGGCTCTGGAGGCAGGGAGACCATATACTGCCACTTGTTAAGGCTGTTAGCGGTTTAGCAGCTAAAGTACTAGGGACAGTTCCCTTGGGTTTGTAAATCCGGAGCTTAGAGGTGACTGTTTAGGGTCTATTACAGGATGTTTTTCTATATTTTCACTTGATATGCCTCTGGACCACCGTAGGCCAGAATTATCCACAGAACTTGTACATGTGCTCTCTGTAAGCTTCCCAGCTCCCCCAAGCAGATTCCTGAGCTGGCCTGGTCCCAAGAAGCCACCTACTCCTGGGACACCTGCACTATCTGGCTTCTTGTTCTGAGGCTGGAGGACAGTTGAGTCATGCCCGGATATCCCCATGTGTCAGCACAAATGAATGTCCTTAGTAGAGTTCTGAACTTTGTTGGGAATGTTTATAAAAGTAGTTCTTGGAATGAGTTGGCAATACCCACATTCACTTGGGGTCATCTGATCACGGGGTAGCTTTGTGCAAATGTAATGGGCTGTAAAAACTGTATGGTTCAGTGGCACAGAAAACAGCTGTCTGCAGCTGTCACCAGTGCCCTGGGCCCAAGGACACCAGCTCAGGCAGCATGCTCTGTCCATGCAAGAAGAAATCAGGAATGGCAGGTGGATGTCCTTGGCGCATGATGATCTCAGCAAATTCCAGGGGACAAAACAGTCCTTTAAAGGCCAGGAAGGCCATGTGCTGGGACTACCCCTTCCAGTGCCTTGCGACGCAGTTACTGGTGAAGAAGTAAGTCTTAGATGGCTTTTTAAAACTGGCATTTGGAACACGTCTCCTTTCAAAAGGGTAAAATCCCTTCCTCAGGTTTAGCCGGAAAGGCCGGCCTGGCAGTTTTCTGCATGAGTGGTCACGGCTTCCCAGGATTGAAAGGCGAAGGGCAGCCCGAGCAGTCCTTTAAACCCATGAATGAGATGGTTCCATGGAAGGCGTGTGAGAGAAAGGGGATGTGGAGGCTGGCCCTGGGCATGGCCCTGAGGACCTTTCGTTGCTGATCCTTTGGGAGCCGTCAGAGTGGGGAGATGAAGCAGAAATGTCTTCAAGGAGACAGCCATGAATTTCCTGAACCATCCTGCTGTAGCCACAATGGCCATCCGTCTGCCCACCCCCACAGCCCTAGCCCAGAGCCTTCTTCCATTCACAGAAATCGGCTTAAGCCACTTAAGCGCATTAGCTCAGGATGGGCCTGGACCTCCATGGGCTGCGGGGGCAGGGCGGTGGGTTGGCCTTGGGCCCCTGGGTTGTTTGGGTGCTTGTCCTAATCCTCCACAGTTCCAAGGCAGCCAGGCTGATTTGTGACACAGAGTCCAAAAGCCAATTTGGGGGCTTGGCCAATGTGTGCTCTGAATGTCAACAGCCTGCCCTGGAGTGTGCTTGGGGAGTGACAGGTCTGGGGGATGCCACACATGCAACCGGCTCTCCTCCTCTCTTGTTCCACACTAAAAGAGTTTTTACAGGGATATTTTTGAAAGTAAAAATCATATATTCTCTTTTTTTTTTAAAAAAAAGAAGCTTCTTTTGAAGTATAATTTATACAGCCCACTTGTGAGCTGTAACTCCCCAATGCACAGGTGGCAAGACTTGCTTTCTGTCTGACTTAGCTATTTCTGGACATTTTGTCTAACTGTGACCTGTTGCCTGGGGAAGTGACTGCTCCCTTTGTCCCTTTTTGACCAGTGGAACAGGAGGCCCAGCGTCTTATACCCTGGGCTGTCTCTACACTTCGTCTTCCTTCCTTTTCAAGGTGTTTTACCATTGTAGCTGGGGGTCTTGCCCTTCCTCGTCACATGCATTTGTACATGTTCTTGTTCCCAGCCTCCTTGGTGGCTCCAGGCACCTTGCGTGCAGGGGTAAGGGGGGCTCACAGCGGCTTCTCTTCCTACAGCTTTATCCTGCCTTTGGGGAGTGACCCTGTTGACTCCCTTCTGCGTGTATTGAGGTTAAGACTAAAAGCCATCTGCTTGCTGTCCTGAACCCTGCCTCTAGGGACAACACAGCCAAGCATGTGACAGGGAGGTTGATAGTAGCTTGATTCCCTTCCTTCTGTTGCTCAGATGGCCACCCTTCCTTTAGTGGCCAAAGATGTGTAGGCCTTAGGGGGTTACTTTGCCTTCTTGTGTCCTTCTCCCATCCTACCCTCAGTTCTTACAACGCACCCCAGACTCCTGCCTGGAACCCAGAGAATCTTGTTGTTCTAGTAGGTTCCTAACTGTTTGCTTCTGGACCCCGCCACTTGCTCTGTGGTGTAGCCCGCCAACCTCAGCATATCCACAGGGCAGCCTAGAACAAGAGAGCCAGCACCAGCTTCCTATGGTGCTCACGATATAGCCTGGCATGTGGGTACTGCTGACCAAGCTTTGCCGCCCGTGGAAGCTATCATATCTGTGCTATGCTGGCAACCAGCCTCAGCTAGGACCATGTGTGGACTGGTACAGGGCCCTCTGTGAGGAGGAGCCCAAGAGAGCCACCAAGCAGGGCACCCCAGCATAGTGTGAAGTTCCATGTGAAAAGGTAGAGTTGAGCCCCCTTCCCCTACTGTTGGAGGCACCAGAAAACGACTGATTGTGGCCTTGGGGTGACACCAACCAGTTCACCTGGTGGGCAGACCTGGCACTGAATTCCTTCCTATCTTCTTGCAGACGCTGTGCACCAAGGCCACAATGCAGACTGTCCGTGCTGCTGACACCAATGAAATCGTGAAGTTGATATTTCGGGAGTCAGACAATGATCGAAAGGTAAGTGGCCCTTGATGGAAGGCAGCCATAGCCATGCCCAACCTGGGAGGGAGGGTAGAGGAGCTTGCAGGTGCCCTGGAGTGAGGGGCTCTGGACACTGAAGCAGCTCTGACTCTGCAGGTCGTGCTCCAGTTGGAGAAGAAGCTCTTTGACTACTTTAACCAAGACGTTTTCCGGGACAACAATGGCACCGCGGTAAGTTTTGATTCCAGGCATGTGGCAGTCACCCTTGCTTCTTCCCATGTAGCACTCCTGCTCCCAAGCCACCCAGGGCTTGGCTTCGAAGTTTTGGCTCCAGGTTGATTCAGTGGGGCAGCTTGTGGGCACGTTTGAGGTCAGGCTTGGCTGGGTGACCAGGATCATTGACCTGTAAGCACTGAAATGTCCTTCATAGGGGAGAGAAGGTCCTGCCTACCGCAGTGAGAAGCCAGGGGATCTCTTCTGCCCTCAGGTGGGCAGCAGAAGCTTACAGGCTCATTTTTCAGTGGGGGAGAAACCACAGGTGTGCATGATAACTGATGCATGCAATCTCCTCGCATCCCTGGTATGATCTTGCTATGTATGTATACATGAGTGCACATGTATCTGCATGCATTGTGGGAGTTTATGTGTGTGCATTGTGACAAATGTTATACACATAGAACCATGCTGTATATGAACACATGTATGTAAATTGAAGTGCATGTTGAGAACGTGCCATTCACACCGTCAAGACTGCACCCTTTCCAGAGGCAGCCCCGGCTCTGGGCATCTGCTCCGCTCTCAGCCACATGCACACGAGCCTGCTTGCCGTCTCTTTGTCTGATACCTGTATGCACAGTCACGGTGCTCTGGTCAGTGTGGAGCAGTGCTGGGGGAGGGCTGCCCGTGTGTCGTGACCATGTGTGTCGTGTAAACTGTCCCCTGTGGTAACAACAAGCTTCACCATGGCTGCCGTATTTAAGTCAGCTGAGAATGAAGAACCCCTGAAGATGGTCATAATCAGCCCCAGTTAGTGGCGTGGGCAGAGGATAGGCCCTCCAGCGCTCAGAAGAGGCCCATTAGAATGAGAATATGCAGGTGCTGGTGGCAGGCCCGGGCTTTTCAGGTCAAGCACTGTGGAGTATATGTATTCACTCACTCTCACTGACTTGCTGACCTGGACCGTCTAGGTGCCTCGGTTTCCCCCTCATGGCATGTTGGAGGACACAGCACTTAGAACAGAACTGGGCACATCAAGTGAGGGATGGAGTTGAACTGTCCAGCCGACTGTCCTTATCCCTGACACTTCCAGACCCATCAGATGGTAGATGTGCCCCAGCGCCACCCCTCCCTCCATGCTGTTTCCTTTCTTGGGAAGTAGCATCTGCCACTTATCACCCACCCAGAGCTTGTTGGCTTCCATGACCTTCACACTTCTCCTGCTGGCCAGTACCTGGAAAAACACACCTCATGAAGCCTGAGTCCTTCTCCCCTACTAGAGTCATTGCCTATGGCAAAGCTGAGCCCTCTGGCCTTTGGGCCAGGTCTTGGCTTCATTTCTGCAGCATGGTGGGATGTCACCAGATCTACTGTTGCCTGTCCATGGGAGGTCTCACACACTTTGTTCCTGCTGTGTCCTCCAGCTGTCCACTAATGGAGCTTCCCGCCTCCCTTACCGGCGGTGGTAGCGCTGGTCCCCTTCTGCATGCCCATCACAGGGGAATCATGGCTCAGACATCTTCTCTAGAGAGGCCATGCCGTTCTGCCAGCTGCCTTGGGTATGATTCCAGGGTGACCTGCCCCTGCAAGGGTCACACACATGTGAAAGAATCAGCCACCATCATTCAGGCCCAAAGTTCAGGCATTGTCCCCCTCAACCCTGGAGGGACCAGATGAACAGCCTAACGAGCATTGGAGATCATCTTGTCCTCGTGGCCTCGTCAGGCACGCTGTATCACAAACACTACAAACAAACTGCCGTCCGCAGGATGGATGTGCCTGTGCTGGACTCGGCCCCCAAAATCCATCGCATCCTTCATCAGCCACCGGTCTTGTACCCGTCTGACAGAAATTTAATTCAAGCTGGCTCCTGAAAATAATTATTGTATTTTAAGAGTAGTAATCATTGGCCGGGACATGATTGAATGTGTCCATGCGTATTGACTTTTTCTATGATTTATAGCTTTGTTTAGTCGATATTCCCATCGAAATTGTATAATTAATTATAAGTGTGGCTGTCAGGGCTGCAGGATGGAGTGCCCTGGTGAGGATTTGGAGAGATTAAATTTTCCTTGGCTGTCCCAGGGCAGGGCTTGGGAATTTTCGAGGTGCTTGGCCTGTTGGATAGAGATGTTTTCTGTGTGTTTAGCAACCGCCCAAGCTCCAGGCACATTGATTTTCGGGGCCCTTTTCTCTTTATCAGCGTGGTGTCCATAAGCAACAGTGGAATTTGTACAGCTGGGACGGCTCCTGACAGATACATATGGCTCGCTGCTGCTTTATCATTGTCCATACACAGCCTGTGCTGTTTTTCACTTTGTAATCAAGAAGAATGTTTAAGATACATGTGAAATTGGTTATCATATTTGTGAAAAATCTCAAAGAGATACAAATTATCAATTCAACAGAAGTGTAATGTAATTTCCAATCAGAAGCACCTCACATCTGATATTTTATGTGGTGGTAGCAGTGGCTGTAATCCATGTCATCTGCTATTGATGTGGTAAGCCTGGAGCTTCAGGCATTCTGCACACTGGCCACACAGGGTGAGGGTCATACCAGCCCATCAGAGCCAGCTGGCCAAGCAGGAAGCCCACCCTCCACACAGCAGAAGACAAGTCAGCATGTGATCAGACAGCCTATCCATTCGAGTTCCAGGACTCTGCTGACAAATAGCACAGAGCTCCCCAAACCTGTCTCTTTAGCTTGGGAGTGGGGACTCAGGCTATAATTGACAGATGACATATAGCTGGGGCCATGCACAACGGGCAGAGGATGTGGGGGCTGCCTACCCTCCCTTCCTGAGCTCTGTTCCCATCTAAGTAGCCATAGAGATCCAGGTTCTTTCCAAATTCAATCATTGTTTCCTCCAACCCCAACTGGGGAAAGGTGCTTTAAACACAGAAGTCATAGTGTGACAGTGGCCTTGGTCTTGTGGAAGGTAGGTGACTCAGGGGCAACATCCCAGACAGGATGGTCTTGACAGACTCCTGGTCATTACGCATGGAGGGGGCAGAGACAATAAAGGACGAGATGCTAGGCTAATGGAGGCCCCTGGGGCAGCCTGGCATGGCTCTTCAGTATCTTGTTAAGAGTTTAAAACTGAGTAGAACGAAAGCCACTCCTCTCATGTGCAAACCAAAGACACAAGCCTGCAGTATCCTCACTCACATGTATTAGCATACCCCCATGCTGACATGTGTATACATATGGCAAATGTTGACATGAAGTTACCACACCCTGGAGGTCTGCCCAGAGCATGACAACCTCTGACCAGTGGCCATGTCAGCATTTAGTGCTCTGTTAGAGAGCACAGAAGCAAAGATGATTATATACAGATAGACCGGCAGATACTTCCAAAACTCCACCCACAATTTTGAAGCAAAACAAATGTGTATGTGAGTGTGTTTATGCATGTGTATTTATACACAGTATGTGTGTGTTTAGGTATAGGTGTGCTATGCATTGAATGTGTAGATATGTGTGAGCATGAGTGTGTTGTGCATATATGTATACTGTAGTAACACAGGTTGTGTGTGTGTTTGTGTGTGTGCGCATGCATACATGTGCAGAATGCTGGTAAAACATCTGGAATATTGATGGCTTGGGGACCAGGGCTGTGATCGTGTGGTCTGTGGGCAGATACAGGCCCCAGCTGGCCCTGCACATCTGTCCTCATGCCCACAGTTAACTCCTTGAAAGAATCAGAATGGAAGTTCTTCATCTTCCCTGAACATAACTCTTCTGTGCCCATCCATGGACTCACTTCTTTCTGTAGCCTGAGGACCCCAGTGTTTCATCTACTCACACAGTTCACAGACTGGCAGTCAAAGACAGGGGCCACCCACCCTGAGTGATGGCCTTACCTTGTAGGAATGCAGCACTTTGCTCTCTGAAGCTAAATGAATCAATGTTGGCCTTTGCAGGGTCACTGTCTGTGTGTTGCCAGCCATTGTGCCCCTGCTACGTCTAGGAGGTTGTCTGCCAGGGCCAGGGTAGAAGGCCGAGCAGGCCCAGAACCCACCAAGACCAGCCTCTGCCCTCGTGGCCTCTGTGGCCCAGACCTCAGAGCAGCACAAGCCCATTCTGTGGCTTTTTCATGAGGCAAGCCCTTCTCTCCTATAGACAATTCCCAGGCGCCTAAGGAGGAGGGTGCTGGGTGCTTCTGCCTACCTCGCCAGGGTTCTGCCCAGCAGCTCCCTGCAGGGAACTTGGTCAGCACAGCCTTGTTAAGTATGGTTGTAGCCAGAGCTGCCCTGGCCCAGTCACTGAGCCCAGGGCTTCTGCCCACATCCTTCTCTGGAGCTGCAGCCTGGATAATAGGGTTCAGGTTCTCCTCAAAGCATAAGCAATGTGAGGGAATTGAGAGTCTATTCTAATGCCTTGTAATTTTGAGATGAAGCCCTGAAATTTTTGTTTAGATATTTTAGTCTACTTTTTCCTACCTTGGATTATAATCTCTTGGAAAGTAGGCATTTTCATGTCACAACTAGAAGTTTCTAAGTAGAATCAGAGGTGACAGGCTGAGGGTCTTGAGCTTCCGAGCATGGGAGGAAGAGTCAGAAGACATGGCCAGACGCAGAGCAGACTCAGCAGTTACAGGACGGTGTTTCGTAATATTCTATAAAATATAAGGTTGTCCTACCAGTGAGCCACAGGCCGATAGCTGTCTTCCTGGCAAGAGATGCGCCACCCCAGACCTACCGTGGAGGATCCAAGTGGAACCCCGCAGGCAGTGATGGGGTAAGCAAGAGACATATAACCACAGCCAATTGGTCAACCCAGGACAAACCAGCAAAACAGACACCAATGATTTTAAACACAACCTCAAGAAGTACAGAGGCCCCTAAGGCCTCAACAACAAAGCAGCCTTAATACTCACCCACCATGACTCAGGGAACTGAGCGGAAGAGGGGGCATAGAGATTGTAAGAGACATGGTGGGGGAGAATGTCCAGAGACATTGCCCACCTCGGTAACAGCATGCAAAGGGGGGTGGAACTGGGTTGACTCCTAGGCTGTTCACAACCCCCTACCCCATGGACAGATCCAGACTGCCCACGGAGGAAGAAATCCAACTGATGGGGACAGGGAAGAGGGAAATAGGGGAATGGGAGACATCAACACATTAGTCCCTTATTAAGTGTATCTAAATATGGATAATAATAAAAAATATATATAAGGGTTGTTTGAGGTAGGGTCTCACTTCTAGCCCAGGCTGACCTGGAATTCACTCTGTAGTCTCAGGGTGGCCTTGAACTCATGGTGATGCTCCTACTTCTGCCTCCCGAGTGCCATGATTAAAGGTATGTGGCACCACATCTGGCTAAAATACAAGTTTTTGAACTACCGAAAACATGGCTTGTATAATCAGAGGTGTAGAATCTAAAGCTTCATGAATGCATTCCAGGCTAAGTAGATACAGCCGGAGAAGGGATCTGTGGACTGGACAGTGAGTAGGTGGAGGACTGGCCCAAACCAGCAAAGAAACTCGGAGGGCGTAGCAGAGGTGAGGCAGGTGGGCAGAGGCACGCCATTACCCAGGAGGGATTATGTGGCTGTTTCTTACACCTGTCCACACCAAAAATCCTCAGGAAGTGAATCCTGAAAAGAAAGTTCACACATCAGGGTGAGGCAGCAGAGTGTACAGCCACCTGAGGAAGCTGCCACATGACCCACAGGAGGGTAGTGAGCAGGAACATCCAGAAGCACAGCAGCCAGAAGTAATGGATGATTTAATTAAAGCTCAGAGGAAACACTGAAGCTCAGAATTCTTTCAGAACTATGTTGTTCTTTCCCAAGTCCAGCCAGAGCCCACTCTTCCTTTCAGAATGCCACCCAGGTATCACACACTTTTCCCTGGGCTGAAAAACCTGTTTCACCTGCAGATTTGCAGTGAGATTCCTTGGTGAAGCATGCACTCCAAGGTGGTGTCACCTTGTGGGGCCTGGTCAGAACTCACGAGGCTAACTACTACATGTCTTTATTAAAAGTCTTTGGTAAAACACAGGGGAAGAGAAGGTTCAGAAGACTTGGGAAGATGGGAGCCATGCTTACATATGCTCTCGTAAAACTTCACCATACTGGCTGCCATGGCATTTTGGTCCATTACATTGTCCACTATGACCTTTTCTAACTCTTAGCTCCGGAGTCTTCCCCCAGGGTTTTGGGGAACACTGATCCCCAGCTCACCATAGCAACAGCTCCAGAGGAGTATGTTTCTTGTCATTTGTCATGTGGCCAAGACCATGGCATTCCCAGACAGGGCCGGTGGCTTCCTCAGCAAACTGCTCAGCCACCTAGGCCTGGCATTGCCTCTGAGCTCTACCTCTCCTTGTCTGAGCCACACCAGGCAGAGTCTGAGGACTGTCTAGTTTGAGTTTCTGAGTGTCCTGGGTGCCACAGACTGTCTCTGAGGCTGTTAGATGAAGTGTGGGGGCTCTGCCTGCAGGGTTGTCTGCCTACAGGCTTGGCTCACCCTTTCGTGCTATAAACAATGCCACTTTATATATTTTTATTTGTAAGTAGATAGAAAGTGTGTCTATGTATGTGTGTATGGGCATGCCAGGGCCTCCAGCCACTACAGATGAACTCCAGATGGACGCACCACTTGGTGCATCTGGCTGACGTGGGTACTGGGAAATTGAACCCAGTTTGTTAGGCTCTGGAGACAGGCTCCAGTCTCAACAGTGTCACTTCTGACAGGGATTCCAGCTGGCTCCCTGACCTGACAGGTCATTCTGGTGGATGGTCAAAAGTAGAGCCTTGCCTCATATTGTCCTGGTAAAGGTGGCTCTGGTAAGGAGAAGGCAGGAGGCCCATGCAGTGGGTAGGTAGCAGCCTGGCACACAAGTAATTACCATGTACATGAGGCTGTTAATTGCGTGGCCAGGAATGATAAATGAGGTGGCAGGAAGGAGTGAGGACACGGTGTGGCTTTGAGGGGAGTCCTGGCACGGTGCCATGCCTGCACACAGCTGTGGGCAGGGTGTGACTAATGAGCTACTTCCCAGAGCCATGGCTGGAGGAACCTCTCTCCCTCCAGGGTCATAATCCCCCCAAGGGTTTGTCTCTGAATCATCCTGCTGGAGCCTGCCTCCTCTGCCTGTACAAGTGAACGTTTCTACCCGGATGGCTTGTAGTCATGTTCCCTGAGGCATTCAGTTGATGCTGCTCACTCTGGGCTACATTGGGCACTGGGCACAGAGGGGGCTGTGTCTCGTCTTCAGTGCCCTGCTCTGAAGAGGGCTGGAAGCCCTGGCCGGGGGGCGAGTGCTTGTCAGGGTGCTCGCATGTGCCTCCTGTGAGCAGAGCCAGGCAGCCACCCCTGGGCCTTTGTGGAGATTCAGCTGGGTCTCTGAGCAGGGCTGATGTCACCCTGTAAGCTCAAGCCCTGCCACTTCCAGGGTTTTATACGCATGCAGATGTGCTCAGACCACCATGCCCCCAGCGAGGAAAACCAAAGTGGTTTTCTTTTCTTCTTTTTTTCTTTAGCTCTTGGAATTTGACAAGGAATTGTCTGTGTTCAAGGACAGACTGTGTGAACTGGACATCTCATTCCCCCCCAGGTAAGGAGTCCTGCACTTGCTGACAGACAGCAACCTTCCCATCATTCTCCTTGGGTGTGCCCGATCTCGGCGAATATGTACATATATGTCTCTGTGTTTGTGTCTGTGTGTGCACAGTGTCTCTGTATATATGTGTTTGTGTGTGTATCCTCCTCCCACCTTTCCATGGCCTAAAGAAATCAATTGGTTATGGGTACTAAGAGATGCTCTTATCTTCACTTTTTATAAAAGACCTCTTTCCGAGGGTGGGGATATAGCTCAGTTGGTAGAGCGTTTGCCTAGCGTGCTCAGGGCCTGTGTTCAATCCCCAGTATTGAAAAAAAAAGTCAAGAAGCACCAATAAATTCTTAAATTGGTGGATAAAAAAAAAATTTAAAGACCTTTTTCCAATGTACAAAAGTGCTGTAGTAGATTTACAGACGTGGAATTCAAGGGCAGGTGCATGCTATGGATCTCTGGGAGTCTCGGGACTCACCGTGGAGTGCTGTCCTGGAGGTTGGGTCTGTCATTCTCAGGTGAGTTTTTACTGTGTTTCGCTCGTGTCTGCAGAATCTTGAAATATGGAACCCTTCCCTTCAGGCCACCAAGGTTCAGAGGGCTATGACATGAACAAAGGAAGCGCTCATGCCTGTGCCCAGTGTTCCCGAGGAGGGTGCGCCCTTAGATGCTGTGGTCTCTGGGGCTGGGTGTCTTCTGGAAGCAATACGCAGAAAGCACCTTCTGGCGGCGAAGGGGTTGGGCTTTTATGAGCACAGGCCTCTGGGAGCTGTGGGTGCACCTCCTTCTAGCCTTTCCCTTCTCAGATCCCAAAAGTCTCATGACTCAGGGTGGTGGGGAGAGTTTCTCATAGACTTACAGTCCTGCCAGTGGCAGGATCTCACCTTGGATGCTCATTTCATACCTGCTTGTTTGTGCCAGGCCTGATGGGAAATCTGTACCTCAGAATGAGCAGATGTGTATCTAGAACAAACCTGACAACCAGGCAGCCCTTTAGCCTCTCTGCATGTGGCCCAAACCTGCTCTGTTCTCCATGGTCAGGCATGTTTGAAGGGAGAGGAGGGGGCTAACCTGCTCAGGACCTAGAGTCCTATAGGTTAGGAAAAGGCAGGAGGCCCATGACTGAGATGGGAGAATCTTTGGTGACAAGACTGGTAGAGTTTGAGCTGAAGACACTTGCCTAGTTGATGCTCAGGCTAAGATTTCATGTGTTCACACATGTGGCCCCCAGGAGGAGGGCTCAGGAATTGGCCTCAAGGGGTTCTGACCAGCACACCTGGCCCCAAAGTGCAGTCCAGTGGCACCCAGGGGGAACTCTGGACTACATCAAATAAGCAGTGACATTTTAAGGTACTTCCTGAGTATAGAACTAAGGGATGCTCTGACCTCTGTGTGGCTCTCAGACATCCTGAATGTTCTCCTCTGATGCTAGTGAAAGCCCAAGGATGACTGCAAGGAGTTGAGAGGTCCAGGGCCACAGCAGGCTGGGGACACCACCCTGCAGGGCTTGTGGGCCCAAATTGGCAGCTGTCTCTCAAGGCTTGAAAGTCACAGGTAGAAGACAATGAATACCTGAATGGGCAGGGGAGAGAACCCTGATCCACATGGCAGCTGAGAGGACTGCCATCCCACCAGGCAGCAGTGAGCATCAGCTCTCACAGGGCTTGTGTTCTGTAAGGGTGAATGTTATGTTACCGAGAAGCCTCCAAGGAATTTGGCTGTGTTGGGCCCCAGCTGGTAGGAGATGGTGGCATATTCTCCCTGTACCAGTGCCTGCATGGGGAATGGTTTTAAAACCAGCTTTGGTAGGCACCAACAGGAACCTGAGAGCCCCATGTGTTCAGAAAATAGCTAGGATAGACTACATGCACCCAGCTGTGCTGGTGGAGTGAGGTTGTTCAGTGTGCCAGGAAGAGGGCCAGAGAAGACATACCCTCATTCCAGAATGGAGGTTGTTACATGACCCCTAAGGGAGTCATGGATAATTCAGGTGGACCCAATCAACCCGATCCCTCAACAGCAGAGCTTTCGTGGCTGGAGGAGGGATCATTCAGGGTTATAAGGTGGGGAGACAATGTACTGGTGATCTCAGGTTGAGAAACATCCAGTGGAAGGCCAGTGATGAAATGGGACCCATCTGCCGCCTTTTTAATGAGCTGAGGAACAGATTGATGCTCAGGTAAGACAGGGCTGACACCTCGTTTTGTACCTTTGGCATGGATATAGCCTATGAGACCTGGTCCAGTCCTCGGAGACTGTAGAGATGGGCAACGGTGTGCCAAGCTGCATCGGGCAGCACTGGTGAAGGTTAAGTGATTATTTGCAGCCCCCACACTCTAGTCGTTTTCTATGGGAACACTAGTGACCCTTATCAGATCTTGGGGTTCCCACCAGCAAGCTCAGTTCCATTCACCTTTGGTGGTGGTCAGGATGTTTTCACAGCCCCCCCACTGTGGTCTATAGTCCATGTATTCTCATGGCACATGTGCTTTGGGGGGGGCACAAGACTTGGCTTTGGACTGTGGCTGGGAACCTGTTGTCCCTCCCTTGAAGCTGGACCCTGAGACAGGCTTTGTCATCCTCTCCACCTCGATCACCCCTTAGCAGGATTAAGGACCAAGCCTACGGTATGTGGCTGCTTATACCTGTGCAACCTGAGAGGTGCCCTATGGCATCTGTGGACATGTTACCTTTCTAGCCCAGCCTTCTGGCTTTTTACTGTCACACAGCAGTGGGCTTGTATGCCCCTACCCAGCCACCAGCCCAGCAGGCAAGAATATTCCATGGAACCCGTGTGAACATTTGCATCACATACAACCAAAAAGGAGGCATGGGGCACTGACATTTTCCTTTAATCTGGAAACAGCATTCAAGTTTTCCGGCTGGATTGGGGTGCAAGGTCCAGTCTACCTTCCCAGATCTTTTTGGCCTCTCCTAAGTCACAGACCATATCTGTGGCCTGGGCTTAAACAACTTGTATGTTGGCGCATCTTCAGGGACACATGTATTACCTCTCACTTCCCAGAAAACACTGGTGTTTCTTCTTTATTTGCTTGTTCTGTGCTTTCAAGCTAATGAGCTGGTGTGGTGGCACAGGCCTGTTAATCCTAGCTTCTTGGGAGGGTCAAGGGTAGGAGTGCCAGCCTAGGCTACCATAGGGAGACCTTGGGGTCTCAAAGCAACAACTGTGACCATCAACTAGTTAATGTTCGCAGTCCTCTCCTTGGGTGCCACATGGGAAGCCCCTGGCTTCAATATAACCTGGAGAACACAGACTATGCTGGGCACGTGAGGGGAGGGAACACTTGGGTCTGGTAGTGGGTCTTTATGCAGCACAGCCTGTCCTTTATCCTGCTGTTTTCAGTTTCACTTCCACTCTCCTAGACAGGCTGTGTGGACAGCCCTCTGCCTTTCAGTACACATGTCAAGAGGGGTTGTTCTTGCTCCGGACACTCTGGGTCCTCCCAGCTCTTGCTGGGCAATCATACGGACTCTGAGCCCAAGGTATGGATGCTTCCTCCGTCCAGCAGTTCGCCCACTGCATCTGCTCATTCAGGAAAGCCGAGCATGGGGAAACCTGCACACCTCTCCTGTCTTCTCCAAGTGGTTCCTGTCTTTCACAAACTGTGGAGTTCGTTCCATCCTTCACATGAACCACGTGTATACTGGTCAAGTGCCTGGAGCAACTTCTGTTGGCATTTTCCTGCCTATCCCAGCCTTGGCGGCATCATGGGCAACAGGTCCTCTGTAGCAGAGGTCGTGTCCAGTGGCCCAAGGGCCTACTTTCCCAGCACAGAGCTCCGGGATGGTCTGTTTCCATAGTGTTGGCACATAATCGCTCAGCTACGGTCTTCAGGGAGTTTGGGAAGCAGAAGATCCTCATGGTGACAGTCCGAGGTTTCTCAAGCAAAGGCCCTGTTCTCAGTGGACTGACCGGGCTGTGCCCAGGGCAGTAGAGTCATGAAGCTGCACTCACTGCTCAAGAAGGACCTCTTGCTCCTTCAAGACTAAGCACCAGGGGCGTTGGCTGCAGGGTGGCCATCGGGAGGCAGTGTGAGCACCGGGAATTTACAGGTGGCCAAGGAGCCCAGGCCCCTGCTGCTTCCGCCCAGAGCACCTCTCCTCTGAGACACAGGGACAGCACCAGGCATAGGCCAGAAAAAATGAAGCAGGAATAAGTTTCTTCTCTGGTGCCCAGGACCAGGGCAGGGTCGAGGGACCCTTGGTCCCCCCAGCGGCCACTGTTTCTCTGCCTGAAAGACCAGATTTGCTATTTTCTCAGGAAAGCCCAGCCACAGGTTGCAGGGGTTCAGGGGAGCTCAAAGATTATCATGAAAACTGTGGTCCTCTGTGCAGTTTCATTTTTCGGTTCAGTTCTGGGCAGTAGCTCTAAAATAACCCAATGCCTGAAGTGGTTGCATAGTTGCCCTTTCCCCATGGCATTCAGTGCTCTTCCTAAGCAGAAAGAGCATGGGAACCTAAAGACGGTACCTTCCAGGCTGCATCCCTGCTTTGCCCTCACAGCACACTGCTCACCCTGTGGTCTCTACAGCTACCATGAAGGTGATGTTTCCTTGGGGTGGCCAAGCCAACAGTGCTGAACTCTCCCAGGGCAGTCCCTGGGAGGCCTCAACTCTCAGAGGTCAGAGCTTTAGTGGCCCTACATCATCAACTTAACACATCCCTCCCTCCCTCCCTCCCTCCCTCTC
>PVHP010038974.1:0-16597 GCA_004024765.1 Zapus hudsonius | reverse complement strand
TGTATTATTAGCTAGCAAAGAAGTAGGTTTCCACATGGCTTATTCATAAATCTTAAATTTTGATTAACCCTCCTCTACCTCCTTTTTTCACCCATCTCCTCCCCTTAAAAATGCTGACATTTTAAACAGAGTACTTCTCTGTCAAAAATCAGGGAGAAAAAAAATCAGAAGTAATTTGCATGATATGCTGTAAGGAGGAGCTTACTGTACTTGTCTCAGAAAATCTCAATTGAATATGTACACTGGTATGCTTTTGCATATAAAGATGGCAGTTTAACTGTAAATTTTTTTCTGACATATAACACAAAAATGTCATTAAATAAATTCCACATTTCTTTGTGTCTGTTCAGGTTCAAAGAATTTCTATATTAAGCTCTGCTGATGAGATTAGAAGGCTCATGAAATTAACAAATGCAGCACAGTGGATAAATTCCATTCTTGACATGGTCTCTTGGGAGACTTCTAGGCATTTTAATATGAAACAAGGAGCAAGATATTCTCCATGGTGAACCCAATTTCCCTTTGTGAACCTTCAAAGGAGGGTAATAATATTTGTTCATGGTAGATTAACAGCCTGGTTTGTTTTATTGTGCAGAAAAAAAATGAGACAAATAATGGGCAATATTTCAACCTACTGGAATACAATTCATCAGTGGCCACCATGGATGGTGTCATCTGTCTCAGGGTACTTCATTCCATATGTGTAAAAGATTCCTTGTCCACTACTCAGGGCCCAGAAAAGCCTGGTACCAAAAGTATAACTGAAACAGGACTTTTGCTAAAGCAAGAGAGGTGGCAATAGAAACAAACTCAAGTGCTCGCTGCAATGCAAATTATTGTCCACACACATGCTTGGCTGTGAGCTGAATGTCAGGTAACAAAAATTAATGTCCCCATGCTTGTGTTCCAAATCTGATTGTCAGGCTGCTTCAGGCTAAGGCCCCACAGTGGCTCTACTTCTCTGGCTTGGGTCTTCATTTCCTTGGTCAGTGGTGCCATTTCCAGGAGATGATACAATGAAGATGTCAGCCTCACCTCTATGCCAACCAGAGTGGAATCACCTCCGTGGTCTGTGTGTTTGAGCCAATGGTGTGTGCTCTGGAGGCTGAAGTCTAACTCATGTGCTATAGTGTAGTGCTCCCCCAAGAAAGGGATGACATTGTTATCTCTAACCTTTGTGTAATTTGAGGAATAATCACATGAAAATCATTGACAGCTATAAACTACTCTACCAAAAAGTGATGCATTCCTGCAATCCTGCAATTTTGTGTGTGTGTGTGTGTGTGTGTGTGTGTGTGTGTGTGTGTTGGGATCAAATGAAGTATTCCTTTTAAGGTACACATATATCTCCATTAAAAATTAAATACTCAGTAATTCAGAACTTAGAATCCCCATTCGTGGAACGGGACAGTGGATCTTGGGGAAATGGGCCTGGAATGAAAAAAATTTCCCAATGCACTTTAAAACTTAAGAGTACCCAAATATTATCATAGAAATTTAAAGAATTAAAATTATAGACTACCGGAGGATAAGGTTTAGTGGGAGACTTTATTGAGAAGAGAAAATATTAAGAAGGGGAAATATAGGAGACTCCCATCATGAGAAAAATGGGCCCATGTGGGAAAATAAAAAGCCCCAGCCCCTCACCACAGCCCTGATAGCTGTGGTGAGAGGCCTTATCTAAGTCTAGAGATTTAAATGTCTCTCTGCTGGCCAGCCATGAGGAAGGAAGCCCTTTGTCTCTTTCAGGAGGGTATATCTTCCTGGCCCAGGTGAGGCAGACATTGGTTAGTCTGATTTTGACCAATCACAGTTCCAGGTAAGTTTGAGTTCTAGTAAAACACACCTCCCACTCAAGGGGAGGGGCTCAGATAAAGCTAGAGATAAATGGAGACTGTAAATATAAGTTTAAGGACACTCCTGCTCTTTATCTTTGGGGCCCCAGTCACCCTAACCTGTCAGTGGCCCACCCCAGAGGAAGACTTAGGACACCAATCTCTGCCTCTTCATCTCTACCTTGGTAGGGGCTCTGGGTTCGGGAACTGTTGTCATTGGCACTTGGGAGCAGGAAAGTGTTTTGTAAACTTTTTTTTTTTTTTTAACAGACTAATGTAAGTCCAATAACTTAAAAAGATAGACTTCATTCATCAGATGTATGTATTTGCCAGGATTGGCTTCGATTGTCTTCTGAGGAAGTTGTCAGGTAGGCAGGCTCCTAGGGGAGGGACCTTTAAGAAATGGAATTGATGCTATTAATCTCGGGGTTTGCCTCGAGAGAGGAGCAGGTTCCAGGGATTGATTCTATCGATCAGTCCTCAGATCCTTAGAAAATCCCTGGGGACAGAAGGAGGGAAGAGACCAGTCTGCATTTTTCTAACCTAAGAGACAGGACAGGACCAGAGCAGGATGAGGAGTCTGACTGGCTGGGTCCTCCCTGCAGTGGGTCATGAATATTCATGAGCCCCAGCCTTTGCTTCCTTGGGGGGTATCTGGTCATTTGCAGCTTTTGGGTCAATGTCATCCAGAGTGTTTATAGACTCACCTTTCAGGATCCTTAATCCTGTGATTTATTCAAAAGGAGCCCTGAGTTTCAGTAATTTCTGGATACGAATATGGAAGCAGAAGGTTGCGTTTAGGCTCACACAATGCTCAGACAGGCTGTGTTTGGAAAACAAAGGGGACAAGAATCCAGAATCCCCTCCCCCACTGCACAAGTCAGACTCTGAGTTTAATGATCAGAGAGACCAAACTCTGCTAATTAGCTCTCCCAGAGAATTTGGCTGCTCTGCTATTGCCAGGTCTTTAATGCATAATTATTTACAGGGCATTTAGTGGAGGGCAGAGAGACTCTGAAAGACTCCTGACCTTCAGGCTGCTGGGAAGTGAAGAAATTGAGAGTCCCTGAAGGGAGTCAAACCACAGTACAGTCCTGGGTACAGCCATCCCACAGCATGGCCAAGGAGCCTAGGGATGGGTCACAGCTTTGTTCTAATCTTCTGTTTATACACTGACTGCTTCGCAGTGTTATCCACACTGTGCTCACAAATACCTAATAAAGGACACAGAGAAGACCTATATTTTAAGGCATGGGGGAGACAGTGTGTAAGACCCTGCTATTTTTAGCTAAGACATTGTGTGCCCCTCAGTGAGGTGGGAGCATGCCCTATACAGACACACAGGTCCTCTACCTCCTTGAAGCAGTGCCTCTGTTAAGCCAAGGTGTCTGTCACAGGCTGTGCCAGGATGGCAAAGACAGTCACAGCAAGGACCTTTAGTGATTCTTTGTGTGTTTGTTTTTAAATAACTGTACTAGGAACATTCCTATATGAACATACTGTAAATTGGTCATATTTCCATCAGGTTATCTTCTGTTGTCCCCTCTATCCCAGCTGGCCCTATTTTATGAGGGCCCTCCTCACTGGGGGTATCATTATTCATTGTGGTAGCATGAATTCACGGGTGGGTTTTTGTCAGGAAGGCTCTGCCTCACAGTATGTCCTCCCACCCTGTGGCTCTTACATTCTTCTTGCCCCCTCCTCTCACTGTTTCCTGATCCTTGTGTGGGGGGAGTAGTGTTATAAATCTCCTTTAGTGTTGGGCTCTCTGTGGCCAATTATTATTTTTGATGACTTTTGAGTCTCCTCAGATTCTACCACTGAAACAGGAATTTTGGGGTTCCTTGCCCAAACACCAATACACCAACGCACAAATTGAGGGTACCTCCAGATTCTTGTGTTATGAAGTTAAAGAATTAAATCCATAGGCCAGATGTAAGGTTCAGAGAGACTTTATAAGATTAAGAAAAGGGCAGAGAGCTCCAACCATGAGGGAGGTGAGACAGGGGGGAACCTATGAAGGGGAAGAAGGGGTCCTTCTGGTCTCAGCCTAGCTTCTGAGACAAGAGGGGTTTACCAAAACCTGGAGGCTTAGGAATCTGAGCTGGCCATCCAAGAAGTGAGCAAGTGGGAGCCCACCTTCTGGCTCAGGTGAGCTGGAGAGACAGCTGACTGGTCCATGACAGTGAGTTCTGGGGTCTTAAGTTTGACCATCTAAAATGCCAGAAATAGATTTCTAGTAAAGAACGCTCAGGTGGAAGAACATGTTAGGTAAGAGATAAGAAGTTAGCTTGATCAAACTGGAGACTGCAAGGCAATAATCTTCCGGTCTTTTTTTTTTTTTTTTTTTTTTTTTTGGTCGGGGGCCTCATCACCCTAAACGGCCTCACCACCATCTCCCTGGAGAAAGTTCTCTGGCTAGCAGTGAGAGCAGCACTCATATTTAATCCACCACTTCCACTGCAAAGCTTTCTGGGCTCTGGCAGGTGTGGTAGAGATGAATGCTCTCCTCTTAGGACTTTTTGTCATTCTGATGAGTCTTCCCAGTATTGGCTATCATCTGTGAAAAGCAGGGTTTGCACCCAAGAGTGACAGTTGCATGGAACAAAGTGCTAAACAGACATCTAGAAGGGTGTATTTGTTTGTTTGTTTTTGCAAGCAAGCACCTTTAACCACTGAGCCATCACCCCAGCCATTTAGAAGACTTTTAATGGGCACAACCTCTCTATTTAGTGAAAGAGCAGTGGACACTTTCCTCTACGTTCTATGACCTTCCAAACCACAGGCTTTTAACTCAGTTCTCAGTGGGTCAGTAGATCTTGGGGAAATGGGCCCACTCCAGAGGAAAAATAAGGATGCCAATCTCTGCCTCCTCATTTCTCTACCAGGTATGAACTCCCTCACACTGAACAGGCCTCATATCCAATCAGAGAGCAGTTGATTATTCCCATCACTTATGGACCACTGTTGCACTGGTGTGTACATCTGTGCCTGCTTGGTGGATTTTGTAGCTTGCAGGATTCACTCACAGCTTGTTCTCACTATTGATGATTTTATCCCCCAGCAGCCTATAGAGCACTTTCCACCCCTGTGACAGCCGATGTCAGGGAGCTGACTTCCATCTCAGTTCCAGCTTGACTTCTTCATGGACCTCAGCCTGTGAGGCTTTCAGTAATAGGCCCTTACCATCTAGTTACAGTGGGTAGCCAAGCACTTTGGCAATGGTCTAGACTGTTTTGGTGACTTATGGGCCTTCCTGACCAAAAGTTCACTGTGTGTGGGGGGCAAGTTTTGGCCCATCTCTGGTGTTGGTATTTATCAGCAGCCTATGTCTTGAGGGTAAATCTTTTTTCTCCCCAGCAGGGTACTTTTACCCAAACTCTCTTTCTTTATAAGAAAGTTACAACTTCTAATTAACTAGTGAAGAAGCAGGTTTCTGTGGTACTTATTCTTACCATCTTTAGTTTTGGTATACCCGTTCCTCCCCTCCCTTCCGTTCCCTTGGCCCCCACTAGATATATCTACCCTCTGGATCCTGTCCTTCCACTAGCCTGTCTACTATCCTCCTACCCCCTCATTCTTCCCTGCTTCTCCTTTTCCAAGCCTCGTTTTTTGGTGCTCCAATGACTCATAACCCATATGCCACACAACCCACTCATTCAAGGTGTGATGCAGTGGTTTTTGTGCATTCACAGATTTGTGCAAGAATCTCCATAGTCAAGTTTAGAATATTTCTATGACCTCAATAAGAAGCCTGTTCCTTTTCCTATGGCCCCTGTAGCCCATTTCTTTTTCTCCTTCCCTTTGATATCAACTCACTGACATTTTTGTCCATATAGATTTTCCTATTCTGGACTTTCACAAGAGTGCATCTGTGACAGGTTAGGGTGACTGGGACCCAAAGGTAATCAGGAGTGTCCTTGAACTTGTATTTTCAGGCAGGCTCCACTCATCTCATGCCTGACCCCCTCCCCTTGAGTGGGAGGTGTCTCTAACTAGAGTTCAAACCAAATCCTAAAACTGATTGGTCAAAGATAGACCAATCAGCTGTCTCTCTGGCTTACCTGGCCTAGGGATATAGACATGGACTGGAGGGGGGAGGAAGTTTACTCTCTTTTTCTCATGACTTACCAACACAAAGACATCTAAATCTCCTGGCCTAGGTAAGGCCCCCTCACCACAGCGGGGGCTTGCGTTTCTTTCCCATATGAACCTTTTTTCCTCATGATCTCTTCTTTCCCTTGCTTGGCTGGCCAACACAGATTTGACAGATATGTGGCTAAAACTTTCCCCACGTGCTCTCTCCTCACTACTGGCTGGAGATCTCTGTAACTTCTCATTTCTTTATAAGTAAAGTCTGCTGCTATACTTTTGTCCTCTGGTGGTCTATCATTTTAATTCTTTTTATTTTATAAAACAAAAATCCGGGTACTCGTCAGTTTTAAAGTGCATTAAAATTAGCTGGGAGCCCCAACTTTCTGGGAACCCAAACTCTCAAGTTACACATCTACTTTAGAGTCATTGCAAATCTTAATGTCCAGATTAAAAGTTGTATGTCAGAGAGGGATTGTTGGTTTCCCACTCTCAAGTGCTTCTTTCACTTAGCATTTTGTTTACATGATTCACTATTTTGTGTCCCTGCACAAGCCAACCGCAGTACTTCATGGATTCACCCATGGACCCACATTTGGTTTGTCTCTTCCTCCTTATTATTATGACTAATGCTGTATAATCCTAAAGATACAGCTTTCTGGCTGGGATGAGCTTTCATTTCCCTTGTACATGTATTAAAGAATGGAATTGCAAGGGCACATAACAGCCCTATTGTCATGGTTTGATACAGGTGTCCCCCACAAACAATTGAATGTGTTCTGATAGATCGATCCTCAGCTGATGGTAGTTTGGGTTTTACAACCTCGATGAAGCTATGTTGTTGGGGGCAGGCTTATGGGGTTATAAGCCAGCTTCCCCTTGCCAGTGTTTGGCACACCTTCCTGCCGCTGTTTGCAGTGCTGTGGCAGAGGTGATGTACAGCCCTCTGCTCATGCCATCGTTTTCCCTGCCAGAATGGAGTCTCCCCTTGAGTCCGTAAGCCAAATAAACCCATTCCTCTACAAGCCGCTTTTGTTTGGGTTCTTTTTGGGTAGCAACTAGAAAGCTGACTGCAACACCTATATATACTGGCTGGGAACTGCCAGGCTGCTTCCAGAGTAGCTACAGCATTTTCCTTCCCACAGCAGTGTTCCAGGTGACCATTCAGATTTGGATGTTGTCCTCCCTCCTTCTGGCTCATCCACCCCGCAAACCTGTGTGGGAGCAGGGTCACCATGTGGATGAAGAGCCACCATACTGAGTCGTTGTCTCCCTCATCACCAGGCTGGGATGCCTGTCTCTCACAGCAGAGTGGCATTGCTAAGGCACCTTCCCCATTGCTGGACTGGAAATGCTTCTGAGTCACATGATGAGGTGTCTTCAGGTGCTCAATGTGTTTTCTCCCAGGTGAGTGCTTCTTGGAGGTTCTCTGAGCATTGCCTTGAACCTGGAATTAATCGCTAGAGTTGCCAAGTGTTCCCCTCCACTGGTCTGGGAGGTTTGTGGCATCCTGCAGGTCTTGTGGTACAGGTTCCTTCTCAGCCCAGCGGAGCCCATTCTTTCTCTGTGGTAAGGGCTACTGATTCACCCCCTTTGGGCTGCAGTTCCCTAGAGCTAAAAATATCAGACAAAAGTAAATGAATTCAATAATGGGTATAAAGTCCTGTGCATAGGCACTCTACTCCCTTCCTCATCATTCCTGAAGAGGATGGATGTCAAGTCATAGAACCCAAGCAACTTGCTCAGCTCTCGTGGTAGAAGGAAGAAACACTGGGCTTCCTTTCTAATATTTTAATTAATGCTCCACTGATTATTTTGGCACACGGATGTAGACCTTGGGTGACGTTTTTGTGGGTTGGAAGCTTGAAGTATGAAAAATGGAGGCTCTGGTAGACTGCTAATTGAATTTAGTCATGTTTTAATATTGAAATGACTCCTACTTTGTGGTATTAAAATAACAATGTGCAAGGTGTTTTGTGTTTGTTATTATAGTTACTTCCAGTGTCATTTTGGTAACTATAAAAAACAAACTTCTGGCAACCATTGATCTAGACAGCAGGGATCAATGTATTTCCCCCATTAAAGAGCATAGAGAGGGGCTGGAGAGATGGCTCAGCGGTTAAGGCACTTGCCTCCAGTGCCTAAGGCCCTTGGTTCAATTCCCCAGGACCCACATAAGCCAGAACCACAAGGCGGTGGCCCTGGTTCTCTCTCTCTCTCTCTCTCTCTCTCTCTCTCTCTCTCTCTCTCTCTCTCTCTCTCTGCTTGAAAATGAATAAATAAATATATTTTTTAAAAAAAGAGCATAGAGAGAACAGTCTGGCTTTAGCAGCCTGCATAGGCAAGAGCAGATGCAGGCCACAGATAAACATGTGTGGCCAGATTCTGCTGACCTCTGACCTAGAGAATCATCAGAATGCTACACAACCCTTAGACACATGAGTAGTCCTGGATAAGGACGCTATCCTGCACACAGAGGGTCAGGCAGGACAACAGGCTGTGTGACCACCTTGTCATTCCCGCATCTACTTAGAGTCCTTTCAGATCTTAATATCCAGGTTAGAAATTGAATGTCAGAGAGGATTTTGGTGGTTTCCCATTCTCAAGACAGAAGTGGAGAGTGAGTCATCAGTTCCTCACTCTGCAACCCCACAGAAGAAGAGAACCCAGCATGGAGGAGAGAGTTGTGGCTCCTTGCCATGTCCTATGGATCACAGGACGTCTGAGTCACACAAGGAAACCACTAGAGACACTCTCAGGGCAGTGAGAGAAAGGAGGCAGAAGACGAAATCAGAGCCACACCTTTTCAAGTGGCAGAGTGCGAGGGAGGTGTGACCACAAGGGAAGGAAGGGGTGACAGCTTGTGAAGGTCACCCATCTGCATGGCATGTCTCCACCAGTGAGAACAAGCCAGACCCTCCACTGGGGCTGCCTCATGGAGCAGCAGGCGGGGGTGAATTTTACAGTCCTGGTGAGAAGGACTGGTGGTCCTTTAGCTTGCAGTGCCACACTCTCCTTACAGCCTCCTCATCAGCACTGTGAGCACTGAGCAGTTTCCTGACAGTCAGGTTTGAAGCTTGAGCTTGAAAGCATGGTACTGAGGCCAGATACTATTCCATGTCTTGAAGTTCTGATGGAGCATCAGACTCAGCAATAACCCAAAGTTACAAAACAAGTTTCACCCGATTGGTCCATCTTAAAGATTTAAAGATTTCTCCATGCAGACAGGCAGCAGGCAGAGGAGGGCACACAGCAGACAAGGCTTTGGGAGGACCAACTTTGCCACTTTGGAGACTTCTGTGAGGGGTCTGAGATACCTTAGCCATACTAAGTGTAGTACTATCTGTAGTAATGGACACCCATGCTCTATAAAGTGATACAAGAGCCATACTCAGTGGGTCCATGTGTATCATTGGATGCCCATACTTTATAAGGAGGTGGGCAGAGAAAGGAGTCCTATGTTGGGAGCTGAAGATTTGCCAACAAACTGGTACTGACTTGAGGCAAAGTGCCTTTTCTCCCAGGCTATGCAGGTCAACATACTGTAAAGTTACTCCTATTAGAAAACCTTCCTTCAGTTACAGTGAGTTCACCTTAAGGCAATACTGGTTTGCCATTTTTAGTCAAAGCAGCCATTATCATGTGAAGTAGTAACCACACTAAACTGACCCCAAGAGCAGGATGAGAAAAGATGGTGCCAGGGAAGCAAAGAGAAGGAGAGGGGAGTTTAGGGTATTCATGAAAAGCAGCTGTGAGGGAAGAACGAGAAGCTGTGGGGGCTGGAAATAAGAGGGGGATGCCTACAGGTGTCAAGGAACCTTCACAATAAGAAGCAGAAACTGTAATATTATTTTCAAGTTCAGACTGCTTCAGGCATTGACAAAAAAATGGTCAGTGCTCCACTTCAAACTACACTGTATAAAATCAGGATCCCCAAATTCTGATGGTTTCAAAAAGTCAAAGTCTGCTCTAGAAAGGATGAGGTGAAAGATACAGAAAACACACACAAACACACATACAGAGAGAGAGAGAGAGAGAGAGAGAGAGAGAGAGAGAGGAAACAAAGAAGCAAAAGAAAGAGACAAAGAAAGATTTTGCAAGGAAGAGTGAAGAAAAAGTGATGAAAAATGACATGTTTATTCAGTGAATTACTAAAACCAGAACCATCGCAAGCAACCTTAACTCAGACCCATGAGATTATGAAGAATCCAAGGACCATTTCTGGCACCTGGATAACACAGACAACGCTGTGTTCACTGCCATCCTGGAGTCCATTTTTTTTTGACTGAGGAAGGTTGGCTATTTGGGCACCTGATGTGTGATGATTAAAATGTTCACACACCCAAGTTCAGTTTCTTTTCAATTACTGACACTTTTAGTGCATACTATTCCACAGAAATCCTTTCAATGCAAAATTGTAAAATCATGTTTTGACATTTTCCCTGGCCATATTTATACCCATGGCAGTGATAATTTTCAGTTAAGCAAATGAGAAAATCCTCAAGAGAGTCTGAGATGGTGATTTGAACAGTCCACATTATTCCATATTCAACAAAACTGAAACATTATATAGATCATGAGAAAATGAAAACCCTTGCTGCAGCTGAACTATGACATTTCTGAATAGGCACAATGACCTGAAGACATCAGTAAGGTCTGGAGAGAGCCTGGAAATGGGACAGAGAGCAGCCATTCTCCTGCTGGAGGACTATCTCAGCCCTTCCATCCTGGCACAGGTGATGCCTGTCCAGGTCAAAGAGAACCCCAGATGCCTCCTCCTATATGAATCTTGAGATTCCAGTCACCAAGCTGTTTCCATTTCTTGATAATACCAAGCCCACAACTGAATTCTGCTTTCCTAAACCCAACTCAGGGTCACCTAGAAAAAGTCCAAGTTCTACAGGAACTCCTTTGCTCCCTCCAGCAAGCCCAGGCAGCCCAGCCTTTGCAACTTAATGTGTGTTCCTTGGGTATTTGACTAGAGGCTTCAATAAGATCTCCTGCCAGGACTTGGCTAGGTGTCTTCAGGCTCTGCTCTGTCACTGATGCCTGTCTGAGACACTGAGAACCTCCACTGGCCCAGAGCTACTTTGCTCATAATGAGTGTAATACCAATTCTGAGTCTCTAAAACACTGCTGAGCCCTCAGTTCTGAATTTATTTGGGGGCCTAAGACTTTTGAACTCTGATCACATTGTCTTAATGCTTTGATACCATATGGCCTCTAACCTTCTAACACATGGGCTTCTCCCTATGACCTGCTCTTTTAAGCTCTGCTAAGATGTTTGTATATAATTGAGACCCTGCAGGGAGGGTGACAATAGATATTTCATGGAGCTACTAGCCTCAAGGAAGAGTGAGTTGGGAAGTCAGTCAAAAGGGGATCCTGTGAATATAGTCTGTCTTGACTTACCTTTGAAATGCTGTGTAAGGACCGCCCTGCCCTGTCTGTGCTGTGTTCAGTTTTGCCACCCTAAAGACAAGCTTTGGGAAGCCCTCACTTGGAAACCATTGGTTTTCACACACAAAATTGTATTAAAGGTACCTGGGGTCCTGTTGAACTGTGTCCACACACACCTCTAGGCCAGCCAGCTCCCTCTCTCATGAGTTTTTATCAACTAACACGTATACACACCTACAGGAGGCTGATTCTCACCAAATATAACTTAGGTTTATAGTGGCCAACTTGGGGTTACTGTAAAGAAGATTGTTGGGGAGAAAGTACAACATAACAAGAAGAGATTCTCAAGTGTGCTATGAATTAAAATCTTTGGTCTGAGAAATCTTCCAAATGAAGTTTGAATTCTGGGAGTGTCTCTTTGAGTAAGGTTGTAAAAAAATATGCAAAACTTATCACTGCCTCACCTACTTTTCTTTATTCTTCCTTCTGGCCATTTGTATTGCCCCAACTCCCCAAACTACAACCTCCACAGGAAACAGATACCAGTAGGTTCTGGTCTTCCAACTATACTTGTACTTTTCCATCTCCAGACCATTGCAAAGGACTTCCAGAGTCAAGGATCCTATGGAGAGAGAAACAAGAAGGTGGGCACATGGCCTTCTCTGACTTCTGTGAGTTAGATCATATGTTGATAAGTCCAAAAAGTAAAAATCCATGATTTAAAATGGCCAGCTTTCTTGGTCCCGAAAGGAATTTGAAACACGTAATCAGGAGAGCTCAAGTCTAACAAAGGTGAGTGACCCTGGTTTACTGAGGGTCTCTTGTGGGGAAGACCCTCTTCAAAGACATTGTTGTGGTCAGGGAGTCACTGAGGTGACTTCAGGTGTCTCTGGGTGACAGAAAGTGAGTAATTACAGCAACCATAGCCTAAGGAAGAAACACAAGCAAGGATGAGAACCCTCAGGAAGGAAGAGATGGGGTCTAAGGCCGTGGAAGCCAGGGTGCAGGTAAAGAGATGACTGCAATCTGTTCTGGAACTCAGGAGGGAGGTAAAAGCTGGGCGGGGGTGTAGGAGGGGTGTTGACTGGAATCCAGCATGGAGGTAAAAGGATGGTTAGAATCAGCGCTGGAACCCAGCACGGAAGTAAACTGACCAGAATCAGTTCTGGCTACTGAGATCAACCCCAGCAGAGGAGCTTGTAGCTTGATCTACAAACTCTATGTCTTCTTTTTTCATTGTGGAGACACAGCACAGGATGCATCATTTTAGCCATTATCAAGCATACAGTTCAGTGGCATCAAGTCTATTCATGGTATAAAATGACCACCACCACAATCATTTTCCCAAATTCTTTGTCTTGAAAAAATGAAACCTCATGTCCAGCCTGTTGCCTTCCCCATCACTCCATGTGGCAAATATTCTTTTTGTCTGCATCTAAGAACTTGATTACCATGTGTGTCTCATTGAAGGGAATCTTATGATATTTGTTCCTTTGTGTCTGGCTTTTGTCACACAGCTTAAGTCCTTAAAGATTCTTCCATTTTCAGGATGTCCTTCCTTTGTAATGCCAAATGATATTTACTGCGAGGATAGACCATATTTTGCCCATTTATCCTACAGTGCACATGAGATATTCACCTCTGGGCTCTTGTGAAGAATGCCACTATGAACATAGCTGTGTGCGTATCTGGTAGGTCCCTGCTTTCATTTTTAAAGGATATACCCAACCATGATATTGCTGGATCATATAATAGTCAGTGCTGAACCACTAGCTTGAAGATTAAGCCAGTATTCATCCAATGTGATCATGTATAGATGGAAGTGGTGTGGGATGTTTGGGGTAGGAGGCTCTTGCTTTGGTGCCTATACCATATGGTCCTGTCCCTGCATGGATTATGGGTATGGATAGGGGACAGTTCTTGGCAGTTAAAAGTCTGCTATACTCTCTGCCCTCTGTGTGTGTGTGTGTGTGTGTGTGTGTGTGTGTGTGTGTGTGTGTATTTACTTTGTTGCTGGATTCTTTTTTTATTTAACTTTTTGTTAACAGTTTGTTGACACAGACAATTAACCATGATAATTCCCTCTTCACCCCCTCTTCTGCCCTCTCAAATCCACCCTTTATACTATCTCCACTCTAAAATAGCCTCTATTTTGTTTCAATATCATCTTTTCCTCCTATTATGAAGGTCTTATAAAGGTCTTATCAGGCACTGCAAAGTCATGAACATCAAGGCCATTTTATGTCTGGAAGACAGCATTGTAAGCAGTCCTACCCTTCATTTGGCTCTTACACTCTTTCTGCCACCTCTCCCACAATGGACCCTGAGCCTTGGAAGGTGTGTTAGAGATGTCTCAGTGTTGAACACTCCACTGTCACTTCTTTTCAGCATTATGGTGTATTATGAATTATTCTAGTGGTCACTACCATCTGAAGAGAATTTACTCTGGATAAAAGGTTGTGAGGCAGTTTGATGGGCATAATATATGCATTTATCCAGACAACATCAGGTGTTACTCCCCTAAGGTTCATAACCTCCCCCACCAGAGGCTTCTTACTAGGTCTTTAGTACCAGGAATGTATTCCCTCCTGTAGAATGGGCCTCCAGTCCAATTAGAGATCAGTTGGATTCCCCCATAACAGACATACCACTATTACACCATTTGACACATTTTGCCTTGCTAGCTAATCTTAAGACTTGCAAGGTCCATTGCTGTTCACCACCACTAATGACTTCTCTCTCCCACAGGACTTCATGCAGCCATAGCTTTTTCCAGCTTTCTATCAGCTGGTTAACAGGGAGGAACTTTCCAGCTCAGTGCCAGGTTGATTTCTCAATGACCTGCAGCCCAAGCATGTGTGGCCCTCAGCAATAGGGTCTTACTAGCCCATTCTGGTGGACACCCAAGAGCCTTGGCAATGGCCTGTAATGTCTTGGGGGCATTTGGAACCTCCCTGGACAACAACTCACTGGAAGGAATCTCATCTCTGGCACTGAAATTTTTCTAGTAATAAATTATGACTTCTGGGTGTGCTATTATCCAAAGAAGGAGGTTTCCATATGGCTTATTCTAAACCTCTTGAATTTTGATTAAACTTTCTTCCAGCCTTTCCTTTACTCAATCACTTCCCCTTACCCCACTCAGGCCATCACGCCCCCAGTAATTAGTTCGTCTCCTTAGATATATACAGTTCCCTCCCCTAAAGTCTCCCCTCTCCTCCCTCCCTTAGAGCCCCTTTCTAGCTTACTGGCCTCTGCTACTGATTTTTACTCCAACTCACATACAAATATAAACATTTTTAGCTAGGATTATGCCTTTTAATCCTGTCTGCAAGTCTGTGTCTTTTGGTTGGGGCATTGAGGCCATTGATGTTAAGAGTTATTTTTGAAATGTGTGTATTTATTCTTGCTATTTCTTGCTTTGTAGTTTATCCTATTTTTCCTTTACTCTCATATATTATCTATTTTTTGAATGTGGTTTATTTTTTCCTGTTTTCTCATGTGAGTACTTTTCTTTCTCTTCAGTCTGAAGAATCCCTTCAAGTATTTTCTGAAGAAGCATTTAGAACACTAAATATATGGCTTTGTAGCCATATATTCTTTTAGCTGGTTTTTGTTGTGGAAAGTCCTTATTTTTCCTTCAATGGTGATGGGTAGCTTTGCCAGATATAGTAATCTTGGTTGACAGTTATTTTCTTTCAGAACTTGGAATACATCACTCCAAGTCCTTCTGGCTTTTAAGGTTTATGTTGAATAATCTGGTATTATCTTGATGGTCTTGCCTTTATAGTTTACTTGATGCTTCTATCTTGCTGCTTATAATATATTTTCTCTGGTCTTTATGTTCAGTAGTTTAATTATAATATGGCATGGCATTCTTTTCTGGTTTGTCTTGTTTGGTGTTCTAAATGCTTCCTGTATCTGCATTGGCACCACTTTCCCTATTTGGGGGAAATCTTCTTCTATGATTTTGTTGAAAATATCTACTATGCTCTTAGTGTGAAATTCTCCTCCTTCTACTATACCCTGAATTCTGATGTTTGATCTCTTCATAGTGTCCCAAATGTCTTAAATTTCCCATTCATACCTTCCTATTAGCCTGTCCTTCTCTTTGTTGGACGGTTCTATTTCTGTTACCTTGTCTTCTAGTTTAGATATTCTATCTTCTCCTTGATCCATTCTATTGGTGAGACTTTCTACAGAGTTTTGTATTTGACTTACTGTGTTTTCATTTCTAGCATTTCTGATTGGAATTTCTTTATTATTTCTACTTCCTTACTCATATCACATAGTGACCTCCTTATTTCCTTAAGTTGATTCCCATGTACTGAAATGTGTTTTCTTCTTTGACGCTTTTGATTTCTTCTTTGATATCTTTGAACATAGTTATAATTATTCTTTTGAATTCTTTGTCAGGCATTTCATCAAAGTCAGTCTCACTGAAGGTCATTTCTGACAGATATATAATTTTTGGTGGAATTATATTGTCTTGATTTTTTATTTCTTTTATCATAATGTAGAGATTTTTGCATCTTGAGTTAATTTAATGCTTGGGTTTTCTAATTATCCACTGTATTCTTAGACAAGTAAATCAGAAGATCTATATATTCAGGGTGGGAGCCTGAGATGCCAGGTGTGTCTCTTATATCATGTTGTTTTTAATAAAAGAAGAATGGAGCCGGGCGTGGTGGCGCACGCCTTTAATCCCAGCACTCGGGAGGCAGAGGTAGGAGGATTGCCATGAGTTCGAGGCCAACCTGAGACTACATAGTGAATTCCAGGTCAGCCTGGGCTAGAGCGAGACCCTACCTCAAAAAACCAAAAAAAAAAAAAAAAAAAAGAAGAAGAAGAATGGGCTGGTCCTGAAATCTGCCTGGGGCTTTTTCAGGCTGTGCAGGCAGGCTGGGCTGAGCCTAGCCATGCGTCTCTCCGTGGCCTGGTGTGCTGCTTCTTTGGGTGCTGGATGGCTGCTGCGGGGTGGGAGCTTGCCTGGCTGGCTGGCACCAGGACACAGCCCGCTCCATGTTATAGCTCTGGAAGTGGTGCTGACGGCCGCGGGCACAGAGGGGACTGCGGGAGGGAGGGAGCAGGCATGCTCCGAGTAGCGGAGGCTCTGGCAGCTCCTGTGGTGATGGCGGTGGCTCTGGCGGCTCTGGCAGCTCCAGCAGCTCCAGCGGTGATGGCGGTGGGGGACCCGGGCAGCTGTAGAGGCATGCCCATGGGCCTGAAAACCCACGGAAGTGTTACAGTTCTTGGAAGCATGGCTTCCT